>VYZP01001724.1:361-14354 GCA_013400635.1 Hypocryptadius cinnamomeus | reverse complement strand
AAAAGGGGAGAAATCTAGAGACTTTGCAACATTGATTTTGGGAACAGCTGTCTGCAGAGATGTCCCTGCTGAAGTATATGGTACCCTTTGCCAAAAACTGGCAGTAACAGGGCTACTTGTTTTCAAGGGGCTTCTCCATCAAAACATGATGAGCCCCATGAGTCCTCTTCCCACTACAGCTGTATAACACAAAGAAAAAATACACAGTGGTGCTTGTGTTTGTGAACACACATTCATGTGTATATACCACCTATGTAAGCTGCTCCCGATAAAGAGAAAACTGGATTGCAAGCTAAACATCAAAACACACAAGAGGAGAAAAAAGAAAAGGGATCATTCCCACCCACAGCTCTCAAAACTCTGCTTCCCTGCAGGCCACAGAGGGAAGGAAGTGCGTATGCAGAGAGGCAAGTGGTGCGCAAAGCCCCCAAGGCACCCGTTTATCTAGCTGCTTCTAAACCTTACTAAATAAGCCTATTAGTTTCCAAAACCTGGCAAGTGAGGGAACAGGGCCCAGAAGTATGAACTGAGATACACTGTACTGTTTCAAGTGCATTTATATGCAGTACCAACTTCTCTGCTGACTGCCCAAAGGTCATCTGACAAACAGTGGTGAGTTTTTTTACACCACGTTAATTTTTGATCCAACACCACTTGCATACCAGATGGTTTAAAAATATGTATTTGCTGCCACTGTTTCTGCTCTGTTCAGCAGTGCCTGCCAATGTCTCAAGTTTATGATGTCTGTAGCAAATGTTTTAGTGTTGACATCTTCTGCGATGTGAGTGAAGATAAATTGCATTAAACGCTAAAACATTACTTACAGATGGAAAATAGACTGACTTCCCAGACATTTGCAAGCAGGGCATCTCCAGTTACGCTGTGGCAGAGGCTGCAGCAGAGACAACCCAGTTTAATAAGCAAAAATCAATTGGCATTAACCTGGGAAAAAAAGCCACCTTTGCTTTCATTCCCACTTCGGGAAGTGCTGCTCTACCAACACAGGGTGCTGGAGAAAGACTGCTGTCTTTGTGTACACAAACAGTGCTGCACAGGAGCAGTGCTGTATTGTGTCAGAATATGCAGCTGTAACACACTCTGCATCTTGGTGATACTGGAAATCCATCCCCTGCTCATCCCTCTCCTTTGTGAGAAAACATATTTAAGAAAATTACTGATAAATATTTTCTCCTGTCCCAGTTTTAAGAGCAGCTATTTAGCGTGGAGCACAAAATGGGAACTCCACATCCTGTTACTTCCACTGCATTCCCTATTCTCCTTCCCCATTCCCTTCAGTACAGAGGTTCATGATACAAATGTAATTGCTCTAATTTTTTCCACATCCTTTTGGGAGAGAGAATATTTCTTCTTTTAAAGGGTATTAGTAACCCTCTGGCAATTCCATTTATCTCTTCAGCACAGTGAATCTGAAAGAATCAGCCAGGCTCACTCTTCCTTTCACCCGCTGCCACGGTGGAGCCCACAGAGAACCTCTGGAGAGAGTGGGAGCTTCCCGTGTGTGCTACACACACACACAGCCACAGCACAGATGAGGTCAACACACAACACATGACAGCTTCATAAATAATGAGGGGCAGTTATTCTGCAATAATAAGGAATTAAAAACATAGACATTTTATTTTTAGAACTGACAGCAAGAGATGTGCTTGTTTACTTGACAAAGGTAAAAGATTTCTGATACTCACGGGGCAGCTGAGCAGGGAAGGAGTTAAAGCCAGGATTTCAACGGTAAAACAAACAAGGCTAAGCCTCTCTGTTTCTCCAAGGTCTCCCTCCTTCCCTGCCCTCTGCAGAGGCTATAAATAGATCGCAGAAGAATGAAGTATGGGTGGGACCAAACTAGCCAGTCCCTTCTATTCTCCCTAGGGAAGGGGAAAAAATAAAAATACCATTTGACTCAATTATTTCAGATTATGAAGAAATTACCACCCCATGAAAAATCTAGAAGTGCTACTCCTAATTACAATATGCAGCCTTCTGATTTATCATCCTACTAAATATTCGTCTTTGAATTCTCCTTCCCTTCCTTTGCATCATTTTTGTGCAGAGCACACATTTACTGAATCTTACAGTCACATTTCTTATAGCCCACAGATTGCCTGTAAGGAGAGGTGTGCATAGACAGGGACTGTAGGTGGACAGCACCATCTTTCCCATGCTCTGCTTTGTTAATTCTGAAAAAAAACCTACCCCACTATCCTACCCCTAAATAAATCTGAAGTTTAAGAAAAACGCATTTTACCCATCACCCCAAAGCTGAAGTGTCATTTCTCCAGCAGTGTTGTGGAGTAACATATTTAAAGGCAAAAGATTCAGTGGAAATATTTAATGTACAATCTTGTATGCCTCAAGGTAATCAGTCCTGACTTACCTTTCCAAGCTACTTCTTACAGCATCACCAATTAAAAGAAAAAGTTCAAGAAACTAAGTACTATTTGTTTGTAATTTTTGCTTGTACTTGAACTCAAAAGTGAACTAACTGTTGCCTATCCCCTGAAATCCCTTTGAGAGCAAGCTGCTCTTAATAAGTGCTGAAGACAATACATGCACCAATATTAACTCTCTTGACTAAACTGCCGGGGTGGACTGACTCCCTCTCTCTGAAATCAGGGTATGCCCACCTGCAGCTTCCTCAGAGTGGGAGGCATGAAAAAAAGATACCAGGAAACACTGTTCAGTAGTTAAAGCTCAGGCTCCAGGTAGTGCACCTGGAGATATCCCCACAATTAACAGGGATATATTTCTAATTAGCACCAATTACAACCACAGTGAGGGTCAGAGTTTCTGAGAGATTTTAACCTACTAAATTCAAAAAGTGGTTTGAAACAGAGGATGAGTGGAGGTTATCCTTTTTCGTATACCATTAGACAAGGACCCTGCAGTTTGCTTTCCCTGAGCATTGTCAGGTAGTTCAAGCAATTCACCTTTTCCAGGTCTGTCTTTGTGGTTTGCAGGCATGCCTTCCTTGGGAAGGAAAACTAAAATGCTCCAGGTAGTCAGCACCTGTGTAAGCTCTCTTCACCTGCAGCCCTGGAAATGTAATGAGCTGCCTTACACCTCATGCATATAAGGAATACCTAACTGCTAACTTACCCTAAATTTCTTTCTTTTGGGAAAAAAAGTTCCATTCTTACACTCTCAGGCTTCCTTTCTTTAGTATTTGGCTTTTTAAAAGCCAGTCACCTCCTTTAATGTCTTCAGGGAAGAGCAGGCATGAGCACCTAATTACAAAAAAGGCAAAAGATTTATTACACATGCGGAGAGGAATTTGCATCACCCCTTCCTGGCAGATGTCTGTGCCCTGGGAGGCTGCATGCACCACCCAGTTTGCAGCAGTTCTTGTCACAGACCAACTGAAGCTGGCCCTGGCCTGAGCAGGGGGCTGGGCTTGGTCACCTCCAAAGGTCTTTCTAACTTGTTTCCTCCTTCTCCCAGTCCCAGACTTAAGATAACAAGCTACTAAAAAGGAAAGCAGACCTGACACCTTCCTCCCAGGAAAGGATCTGTATAGCAGCAAAACTCCACTTATGGGATCCAGATAAACTAAGCTGCCATCCACACACAGCCTGTCCTGTTAGAGCACAGAACCCTCATCACAGAGACAAAAGCAACCTGGTTAACTTCCTACTGCAAAGCCTTATTTTGACTTTCCAAGCTGAGTTTGCATGAGGTTTTCACTGTCTGGTCTCTGTGGGACTAGAGTAGAAGTTGAGCTATGCTGGGTTTATGTGAGGCATGAGTACTGTGCCCATAATGTTTTAATAATGCTTCGATAATAACTTGTTAACTGCAGAGGAGGCTGTATAAAATGAAGGCTACAAAAGCATTTCTCCATGAAAGTTCGATTTTTATAAGCACTCCAATTAATAAGAGTTCATTTTCGTTCAGTCACATCACACTCGACCTATGACATCTCTCAAAGATGAAGTTCAAACCAATGGGCATAAACTTGAGTTTTCTGCCCACAGGGAACCGTGCACACATGCACCAACACGTGCAGGCTGCTGGGAAGCCTCGCCACTGCACACACGTTCTGCATTTCAGTCTCTTGTCCACATGTTAGAAGCAGACAGGAAAAGTGATGGGCACCCATGCAAACAGCCCAACAGACATTACTGCCACGGGCCTGTTCGAGATGTGCAGAGCCATGTGCACAATTCATTTTGTTCAGAGGTGCTGTGAGGGAGTGAGCCAACATCATAGATAAGCAGGGCAACATGAAAAAGAAGAGAAGGTATTACTTTAAAAGTAATATAAACCCCAGTTCCTTCCTCCAGTTCTTTTTTATCATGGTTGTCATGTTTTTCTCACAGGCCACTGTCATAAAGAATGCAACATACTCTCAGAATAAAAGCCCTGAAGGGATGCGGAGAGCAGAAAGCACACCTGGTCCTATCTACCCAATGACACAAAAAATCAGGGAGACCTGGAAAAGGTGGGATTCCTGTTTCTCACATGTGACACTCCTAGTTTCACCCTCTCCCCAGAACATCTACTTACTCACGCTGGGGCTCTAAACTTCCAAACTGGCTCTTCAAGGCAGTGGGGAGAAAGCTGCAGAAGTCAAAACCCCCATGTAACATAAGTCAGTACTGGTGTGACCAGCAAATGACATTAATCCAGTGCTCAGTGGAGATAGCAGCCTTTAATTCAATAATTTCTCTGTCTGGTTGTGGCAGCCTTCTCCTCTGCTTTTGTTTCCAGCCCAGCAACAATTTCCTGTAAGTCTTGCATTCACTACTCCCAGCCTTGTTTTAAGAAAGAGCAGGTGCTGGTCAAAAACGCCTGCAGGATGGGAGGGATGAGGCTGTGCATCACTACTCAGGACTGCCAGGCTTGGAGAGGACTGAGAGAACTGTAAGAGGGTCAGTCAGTATCTACAGCACACAGCAGCATCTCCACCTCACCTACAGAGCACAATGGGTCCCTGAAAGAAAGTGCTGCTGTGTCTATAGTCAAATGCAAAGACACTTTCCTGGGCCAGGGACTGAGGAAAGCAAGCACACACAAGGCTGTGAAGAGTCTCAGCTTTGGTCCTTCTATCCTCCCCTGAAGCTTTTGCTAATGAGAGACACATTAAGCAATTTTGATTTCTGGAAATCCTTTCTGTGTGTACGTATTTAGGTAGTTTTGAGAATCTTCAGGATGCAGAAACATGCAATCACAAAGGAAATGGAACACAAAAAGGAGGTTGGTGTGAGATGCTTGAGGGACAACAGAAAGATTGAGACAAGAAGTGGTAAAGAGACTAGTTTCAAAGCATCACTTCCATATAATGTGAAAGTCATCCCAGGAGATACCAGCATAAGAATAACACAACATTCACTCCTATAACATTTATATTTTGAAAGAATAGAATTTTCCAAAAGAACTTATCAAGATGTTAGACACCTTGTCCAGAAGGCCCCTCACTGTGTCAGAAGTCCAAGTACAGCCTGTCTGGTTTCCAAGATCTCTAGTGAGCACTGTCTGTTTGCACAGACAACTGCCCCCTGGATAGAGGGGGCTACTTTGCTGTGTAGCCACTGACCTCAGTTTAAAGCAGCTCAACAAACTTCGCTACAAGTCCATGAAGTGTCTGCTCCAGAGTGTGTTTGTCATGTGTCAGTATCAGAGATCTCTTTTTTAATCAGGAAGCTCTACGAGGCCAATTTCACTGCAGAGCAAATACAACAGCTGAGTATTTTTCTTTGCAAACTACGGCCTCCAACTTGCTGTTAGCCAGGAATAACCAGCTCTAACTTGTCTGTTTTTACTGTCTCTCTGGGAAACCAGAACATTTAGCAGGAATCTTCACTTTCATTTACAGGTAGGAAGCCCAGGTACAAAGAGATTAAGGAACACAAAAGCAGGCAAAAGGAGGCAGAATAGTAAAAGCACTGGGAAAAAACCCCTTCAGCCCCTTGCCATTCTAATGGCTGAAGTTAATACCACAGCCTTAAACACCTGCAGTTCCTTCTGATAACAAGTATTTCCGAGCTCTTGGTCTTTGACCAAAAATACAAAAATAGAAGAGGTTGTAGACTTCTGTATAATGATGTTTTAAGCTCACTCTTCAGGTAAACACCCTCCAAAAGAGTAGCCAATGTATTTCTCTCACTTAGAGCCCTTAATAACCTCACTGCAAACACAATGAAAAAAGCTAAAACTACTCATTTCATTACCTACTGCTCTCCAGATTAATCTCCATTCTGTGCTGCACAATGACAAGGTCACCATAGGGTTTCCATGCCACTGGGGCTGTGTAAGGAAGTATGCGGTCTGTACAAACAAAAGCAGGGGAATTCTTTATTCTTGTTCTTCCTAACCTGTGGTTTAATTCCCTTTCCTTTGCAAAATGAAAACCAGTCTTTTCTCAGAACATAAATGATCAGTGCCAGCTTTCCCAAAGGAAAAGTATTACAACTGTGTACAGCTTCTGCCGAAGTTAAAAACCTTTCCTAGAAAGATCTTGGGTTTAAAAGTAAGCTCCAAGTTCTCTAAAAAGTCACACACAGTCTAAAAACAGGTAGGTGCCTCATGAAATGAAGATTAAGATTTAGAGTCCAAATCTGGTGCCTTTCAGGTAAAAGGATTGCTAAGGCAGGAGCTCGTAAAGTGCCTTTTGTTAAGGTTTCATATAAGCACCAAAAGATTGTCAAAGACTAAGGAATGCAATTGTACCTCAAACATTTACACCTCAAACAGCCCCCACTACTCCCATCTACTCCATGAGCCTACCATGCCTTCAAGCAAGCACTTCTGAAGAAGCCAACACCACTCCACTCATGAGGGATTTATTCAGAACCCTGAGTGGAGAAATCAGGCTGGCTCTGGGTACAGCACAGCTGAACAGCCACAGCAGCTCTTCTCTGCTGGGTTCTGTTCGGGCTGGGCAGCTGGCCATGCGCTCCTGGTGCCGAAGGGATTATATTGTACAGGCACGTGCCAGAGGCACATCTTCTCCTTGGCCTCTTCCCACCTGAGTGGGGTGACACACAAGCCCATGATCCCAATGTGCACACCTCCATCTCCACGACATGCTGGTCAAGACAGCACCTGAGCATGAACCAACCAGCTGAGCTCAGTGTGGTACTGCTCGCCTCCCTCCCACATCAATGTGTGCACTGCTCCACCTGAATGAGGAGCCCTCATGGTCCAACCATCCCCTGCTCCGGGGATCTGAGAATGAGAATATGCCTCAACTCCCCTGTGATGCTCCCAAAACTCCTATTCTTCAGGGAAAGGCGGATCTCCATGCCTTATAGCATGGGATGAGCCCTCCTCCTGCCTGCCACAGGAACGGAGGGGAGCAAACCCAACTTCCATTCCTGCTATGGGAAGTGAAACACAGCTGCACATCAGCCAGCCCCAGGCTGGGCCCATGAAAGGCACATAGCACTGGGGCTCCTGGGCAACTCTTCCTACCCCCAGCCTTCCAAAACCTAAGCACTGGAAATGCTAATGGCTTAACAGCCCAAGGATGACAGTGAGCTGCCCAAAAGGCACTGAAACAGAATAGAGGGACCAGACACGCCATTTTTTCCCTCTCCTCATTGAAATTTATTGCAGCTAGAACTGAATAAAACAACTGAGATCCAGCAATACAGATAGCATCTGAGATTTCTTGCTGTCCCTGTCAACAACTTGCAGACATTTGAAAGCACAGCCATAATCCCCCTTTCACTGCAGCAGAGAATGAGAATGAAACACACAGCAGCCATCATTTTCACTAGAAGATCAAATCTGTTCCATCCCAAACCCTCCCTAACCCACAGAGCAATGCCAGGCAAAACCTTGAAAGCTCACTGAGCCCATCAGTCCCGTGCTGAGAAACTGGTGATATTTCCTAGGACCATCCTTCTGCTTAAAACACCAGGCTGATCTGTGATAAAGCTGTGTTAACACACAGTTAATGTAGACTGGCTGGTGGAACTCAGTCCTTCCCAGAATACCTGGTTCAGAGCAACTCTAGTATGCAAATGAACAAAGTTAATAAACACAGGCAATTTTACTTCTCATTAAGCGTCCTAGCAAATTTATAAAATTGCCACACACTCTCAGTGTTAGCCTTCAGACTGACATACATATAGGTACTGTCAGGTCCAGGCAGAACCCGGATCTGTAACCCCCACATCCCATCCATCTCCTGCCTTCCTGCAGAGAAACCCCTCAGCTGCACCCTCCTGAGGCACCCCAGGTGTCTCTTGGCACAGACCATCCCATTCCCTTGGAGGCACACAGGCAGCTTGAGCTGCGTGTCCCACCACACAGCCCCACCCATCCTGCACGACAAGCCCTGCGTTGCTCCTCACAGCTTTCCCTTGCTCAGGCCCAGCACTGGGATCAGCCTCCCCATCACCACAACAGCCAGGACGGGACTCACACAGATGCATGTAGGTCAAGTAGTTTAATGCTTTGTTTCTAGAGGGAACTTCACTTGCCATTGCCAGCTGCTTCTCACCAGCAGTTTCTTTTCTGCACCACTGGGTGAGATTAAAGATATTAATTCATCATCCACCACCATGAGGTACCACACTTTCGTGTGAGACCTCAAACCGCTTATGGATAAGTCTTCAGCAAACCAAAGGCAGCAGTCAAAAGCAGGTGATGGGGAAGCAGCACCAGCATGGTACAGAGGCAGCTTCCAGACAGAGACTACAGGCCTGCATGCATGTTCTCACGTTCTTCCTCCAAAGGGAAGGGTTACGACAACCCCACTCATTGCTGATAAACTGCCTTCAAGGGGAAATGAAAACACATCAACAGAGACCTGTTCAAGCACACACCTACTGTGAAAAGACTGTTCTGACCTGGCCCCTGGTAAAAATATTCCATCTGCTCAGGATCTCACCTATTACAGAAAGAAGGCATGGATGTTTTCACTTCAGTATTTCTACACTTATCACCACTGGGAGAGAAAAGAAACTGAGGACTCAAAAACATTTCAAGTGTGAGGCAGCTATGTTATGATTTTCCAGGGCAGCAGCCAGGTGTCTGAAAAGGCACATCTCCATAGGCAATCAGTGACCCAACGATCATCGCGCCTTCAGAGTATGTTGTGGCATTTACAGCTCTGTAGAGGTTAAAATCAGAGGTTGTCAGCTTCTATAGACTGTAACAAAATATGATACAAAACACTTCCATAGGCTTCCTTTAGAAGTAGAAGAACTCTCATTCTTAGGTCCCTCTTATTTATTTTCACTGTCAAACCAAGAACATGCTGAGAGGTAAGAATTGCCCCAACCTCTTTCTACATAACCCAGGGGAGTTTCCTCTCATCACCCACAAAGTCTTCCAAATGATCCTTGCTATTCATGCACTGAAAACAACTAACAGGAAGCCTCATCTGAGAATTCTTGCCTTTTTCACTCCTGCAGAAAAAACTAGCATAAAGCAAACTAGTCCATCACCTTTTCCTTACAGCATATAAATATTCAACACCCACTGACAGCCCTGGATAATGTTAAAATCAGTCACATTCTCACAGTGCAAGCATCTGTTCTTCCCTAATGTAAATCTGATTTGAAAAAATTTCGTGCTCATGAAGGAGATCAGAAATGGAAGGCCTGGATCCTTCTCTCATTGTGTCTGCTGGAATACCTCTGGCTTTTCCCTTATACTTTCTGCAATTAAGTAAGCAGTATCAAGATTTTTCAAGCATTTATTTTTCAGTATCAAAGTTGGAGGTGAGTCTCCAGGATGTGGTGGAGGGGTGTCTACAGCCCTTCACTTCAGCCCTTTATTCCAAAAGGAGTTTCTGTGAGGAATGGCTCTGAAATTACTGTGCAAGGAGGCATCTCCTTTGTAGGTATAGAAAGCATTGAACAAAACCACAAACCAAAGTCATGGCCCAAGTACTGGTAATCCTATAAAAAGAACAGCCACCAGGGAACAGAAGTTCATTGCATCATGATGGCCCCAAGAACAGCTAAGGAACTACCACCAGTATCCCAAGGCTACCTAAAGGCATAAATACTGGAACATGCCTTTTTGGAAAATAATCAATCTCAGAAAGCCATGCATCAATTATTACAAATATTTTATTTCATTATTAATATATGCAAAGCAATCAGATTAGAGCCACAGGAGGTAATGAAAAACCAGCTAAGAGATAAGGGCCTTTTTCTGTGTTGTGCTATGCATGTTTAGTTCCTATGTTTGAGCCTGTTTTTGCAGTGCTTGGAGTGAATGTCAACTACAGAATTTTCAAGGCAGGGAGAACTGCAATCCAGCAAAAGAAATATCACGATCCCTTAAATAACGCGGACGCCTGACATGATGAGCCTCATTGCCAGGCTAAAGGTGGGGCTGAAAGAATCAGTCATAAAGACTGAAAACAGAGGTCAAAGTAATTGCCACCAGTTTTGGTATAACCAGGCAGCTGAAAAGATGGAAGGAAAGCTAAGTTTGCAGGGGTGGAGGAGGATCTTATTTGATGAAGGGCTTCACATTCATTTTTTCCATCTGTGTTATCTAGTCTAATAAAAATGTTATCTCTTCCTACAGACGTTGTGTCTGAGCAGACTTTCTGTGAAAGGAAGCTACATGCTGAACACAGCACACAATGCTGTAACCTGGTCTCTATGGAGAAAACCATAGGAGACGGCTCTGGGCTGCACCCAGACACTGGCAATGAGCAGACACACTGCACTGCCTCCTCCATGTTTAGTACCCCTCCCAGAAAGTTATTGTTAACACTGAAGCCAGGGCTGTGGGAATGGCGTAAGCATGGAGAAACATAGCACTTTATAAAGAGAAGTTCCAGGGTCTCAATATCTTCACTTCATCAAAGAGAAGACTGAAAGGTAACCAGTTCAAACTGACTAAATGCCATCACAGAAAGAGAAATGTGATTAGAGCCTAGAGAAACTTAAGAGATAAAAGGCTGAAAGGCCAAACTTTTAACAGGTTCATTAACAATTGAAACAATATCAAAGGAACTGCAGAGGACTGCACATTGCTGACGAAAGTCAAATTACGAGGGGATGCTTTTCTAGAATATCTTTTCAAGTTAATCCAGAGAAAGCCTGCATGAGAGATCACAGCTTTCTGACTTCCATCATCTCCAAATGCAACAGAGCAGCAGTACTGGATTTCAGGACAGCAAAGCCAAGTCAGTTCAGAAAGGAGAACAGAATAACTCACTAATATCAACAGGAATATTTGCACGAGCAGGACTCCCCTCAGACTGAGGAACATACAGCCAAGGGGATTAATTAAGGTGACAAGCACAGAAAATTAGAAGGAAGAAACCTACTACCTAATAACATTAAGGTAAAGTAGGATGTTTACTCAGGAAGAAAGCTGACATGTCTGAAGCAAGAGGCAGCCAATGGAGATTTCTTACAGACCAAGTGAAACAGGAGGGAATAAAGAGGTTATAGTGTATTAGTTTTGTTCTGGGGTAAAAAATCAAGCTCACTATTCTGACTGGCAGATGCTACCAGCTCCTGCTGCAGGGCGTGACAGGAGGGACTGAACCCAGGTACAGAACAGAGCCATTGCTTTGCAGGCTGTGATACTGTGATGCACATTTTAAACAGCCTTTATTTAGTACTGCAAGTGTTTCCCAGTTTGATTTATGAATCAACAAATCTGAAAAATGTTAAGTACCCATATTTGACCACGGAAAAAGTTTAGGCTGATCCTGAAAGAAAAATCCAGGCATTTAGCCCTGTTTGCTTTAAAACCTACCAGAAAAGTTGCTTACCAAGCAGCCCCTAGGGAACAGTCTGAACTCCAAAGACAAACATCCCAGGAGACCCAGGACTGAAGGTATTCCCCACTCTCCTCTCATGAGATTTGCAGACCAGATGTTTGGCAATGATATTTTCCTCTGTATCCTCTACCTGTTCTCAAAACAATTGTGGCTTTTGCAATTATCTGGGAGTTGATTTGTTGCTTTAAAAGAAGCAGCTGCCCCATAAGTCTGTCTTTTTCACTGTGCTGCAAACATATGCAGGATGTTTATGACAGCAAACAGCAGGAGTGTTGAGGAGTCTCACCAGCTCTAATTAAAACAGGCTCATCCTACAATTTTACCCATGTAGAACTGAGCTTGCTTATTTGTATAAGTGCAAGGCTTAGCTTGCAAATACCAAAATACAGGTGTCAATATATGACAACTGTAAGCTGCTGAGAAGGGAGTTTTCTGCTAATCCTTTCGAGCAGATGTGTTGCAGCAGATCAAAGAACACAAGCTCCTACAGGCTGGACCGGCACATATCCTGGGGACATAGCAGGGAAACGCTCATTGCTTCCCTTAGCACAGACAACACCTTTAGTACGAGCATGGCAACAGGCACGCTTGGCCTCTATCACCACCATTCCAAGCAGGTGACCTGGGGGACACTAGGATAGGGCTCAGGACAACACAGCCACTGTCCCACAAGACTCTGCTATTTTTCAAGGGAGCAGAAGCTAACATGAGTTATGAAAGATGCTTCTGTGGAATGCAGTGCAAAGGAAGGAGACAAATTTAGTCAGGCAATGGACAACCCCTCCCTTGCTACTCGGTGCAGGGAAGCGGGCAACAGCGTCCCTTCACATAAGCCCCAAAGGTGCATGGATGAGACAGCTCTGCAGAGAAATGGCAAGGATTAGAAACACAATTTCACTTTGTTGCTACAGGTGAACAAATATCGCTCTGGTAGGAGTCCAGCAGCACTGCTGCCCATAACTAAGCACATAGGCTGCTTCAGCCAACAGCTGTGTTGTCTGCACAAATAATTACCAAAGAGGGACCACCAAGCAAACAAGCCTTTCAAATGAACCACTCGCTGCCCATTTTTGTCAGAAAAAAATATTCCAACAGTGAGATCACCAAGCCATACCAAAGGCATCTTCAGGACATGTACTCCATCTGAAACTCAACCACAAAGAGACCTCAGGACAATGAGTATCTGTCCCATACAAAACAAGTAGCACCAGAGGTGAGTCCTAACACCAGCCTGTGCACTGTGCAGTGCCTCAAAGATTTGAACCTTCTTTTAATATCAAAGATAGGAAAGGTGTTTATCTTTCCTCAGATTCTGCAACTACAGCAATGCACTTCCCTTTCATTCCACACTAAAAACGAGGCCCAGATAAATGTGCTGGCCATGAGAAAACACAGAAAGGACAATGTGTATTCCAGTTCAGCTTTTTCAGGTTCATGTGTAGTTCAATGACTTCTGTGCCGAAATACTCAATTTTCCAGGGATTTCTCCATCTACTGCAAAAATATTTAAGGGTTTTTTCCTCTTCCACAGCCAATACGATCTTTGTTACCTAAGGCCTCTAAATCTTTCTTAAGCCCATATACTCTCACAATAGGTTACCAGTCTCCAACATTTCCCCAAAAATATTTAGACTCAACTTTTTTTTTTTTTTTAAACTATTAACCTTTGAGAGTTAGCACAGAGAGAGTTTAAGAAATGCAAGCAAATGAGACTTGAGTATGTGGTAGCCAAAGTGACACCTGAATGACAGTTGGGAAGGTCTGACAGTGAGGTGGAGATGAAAACATGTGGATATATGAAAGCATCCACATTCCTACTCACTGTGCTCAGACCACAAGGGGCTTGGTTAGTGTAAGACAGACAGGCTGCCTTGGCTGTGCTAACCAGCCATGGAAATGCACCATTTGCACAACAGGGTAGAAAAACTTCTGCAACAAGACAAAAATCTCCAGAAAACGATGACACTCATCCTTGGAGAAAAGGTAAAGAGTTAGCACAAGCTTTGTTCTGCTCCAAGCAAGCATTTCTACACAGATGTGGTGCTCCAGAGTGAAGCCTGTGCTGTTAGACCTCTTACCAACAGTTTGCATGGGGCTTTATGGAGTTAAACATGAGGCTTTCCTTCTCCTCAGGGTGCTTGGAGCCCAAAGTACACAAATCATGTAGAGAAATTAAAACCAGGACTAGGGGAAAGGAAAGGTATGAGATAATGTATCATTTTATATGGTCAGCTATGCATCATTGTAAAGTAAAAAAAAAAGTTTAACAAA
>VYZP01001723.1:0-20914 GCA_013400635.1 Hypocryptadius cinnamomeus | reverse complement strand
ACCCCCGATACCGGTACAGCCCCGATACCGGTACAGCCCCGATACCGGTACGGTCCCGGTGCCGGTACGGTCCCGGTGTCGGTACTCCCCCGATACCGGTACCTCCCCGGTGCCGGTACAGCCCCGGTGCCGGTACACCCCCGCCGGTGCCGGTAAAGCTCCCGCTGTCCCCGCACCCCCTGTGCCAGTCCATCCCCGGTGCCGGTCCGTTCCCTGACCCCGGTCCTCCCCCTGTGCCCGCCCGTCCCTCCCGGTCCCTCCCGGCCGTACCGGGGCTGCGGCGGGGCCGGCGCCGCCCGGGTCGCGCATCAGCGGCGGGGCGGCCGCGGGGCCATTTTCTGTGCGGAGCTGT
Organism: Hypocryptadius cinnamomeus; assembly: GCA_013400635.1. NCBI lineage: Eukaryota > Metazoa > Chordata > Aves > Passeriformes > Zosteropidae > Hypocryptadius > Hypocryptadius cinnamomeus. Next base: position 20,562 of record VYZP01001723.1, on the reverse strand, counting down.
CGCGAGAGCGGGGGGAGGAGGAGGAGGATGACGGGGGGGNCTGGGGTGCTCAGACCCTGAGCCTGGTGGGAAGTGCTGGAGCCCTTGGAGCATCCCAGGGCCCTCTGAGCAGCCCGGGCTCCTGGGAACACCCCGGATTTTTGGGAACACCCTGAGCTCCTGGGAACACTCTGGGCTCCTGGGAGCACCCTGGATTTTTGGGAGCACTCCAAGCTCCTGGGAACACCCCAGATTTTTGGGAGCACTCTGGACTCCTGGGAGCACCCCGGATTTTTGGGAGCACCCCAGCCTCCTGGAAGCACCCTGGGCTCCTGGGATCATCCCAGATTTTTGGGAGTACCCCAAGCTCCTGAGAATACCCCAAGGTCCTGGGAACACCCTGGACTCTTGGGAGCACCCCAGACTCCTGGGAACACCCTGGATTTTTGGGAGCACCCTAGAATCCTGGGGACACCCTGTATTTTTGGGAGCACTCCAAGCTCCTGGGAACACCCCAGATTTTTGGGAGCACCCCGGATTTTTTGGAGCACCCCAAGCTCCTGGGAACACCCCGGATTTTTGGGAACATCCCAAGCTCCTGGGAACACCCCCCTGATTTTTAGGAGCATCTCGGGCTCCTGGAAGCACCCCAGGCTCCTTGGATCATCCCATATTTTTGGGAGCTCCCCAAGCTCCTGGGAGCACCCTGGATTTTTGGGAACACCCCAAGCTCCTGGGAACATCCAAAGCTCCTGGGAGGATCCTGGATTTTTGGGAGCACCCCAGATTTTTGGGAGCACCCCAGACACCTAGGAGCACCCCGGGTTTTTGGGAACACCCTGGATTTTTGGGAGCACCCCAGATTTTTGGGAGCACCCCTCCAGCTCGTGTGTGCCCCGAGGAGCAGCCCAGGACCCTCCAGGATCCTCACAGCAACAGAAGCCCCTGAGAGACCCCCAAACCCCCGGGAGCCCCTGGAGCTCTTTGGAGCACCCGGAGCCCTCTGGAGCAGCCCAGGGGGTGCCTGAGCTGGCCCAGCTCCCACATCCCTGCAGGGCTGGGCAGGGACATCCCCCTGACAGCACCCACTGCCCCCCATTCCCCAGCCCCCAGGAAGGGCTGGAAGTGGCAGGAAGGAGTTTCCCAAATCCTCAGAGTTTCCAAAGCCACTGTTTTTCATTAAAATAACATCAACACTTCCCTCTTGCACTCTGCAGTGCAAGGACTCCCAAAAAGCTGTGATTTACAGGAAAATCACCGCGACGACTGCAGGGGCTGAAAAACCCCAAAATGGGGGGAGGGGGGACCCACAATTTCCAGCGTGGGGCTGTGAGGAGTTTGCAATTCCATGGGGAACTTCCCACCCCCGTGGGGTTCTGACCTCTGTTAATCCCTCCCTGGAGGACACAGGGTCCCCTGAACACCGCTGGAACCCCAAATCTGAGGTGGGGAGGAAGGTCTGTGTGACAGGGGAGCAGCTCCACTGGGGGCTCGGGAGGAAGGGAGGGAGGGCTGGGCTGTGGGATCAGAGAGGAAGAGGAGGGCTGGGCTCTGGGATCAGGCTGGGCTCTGTAGGATCAGGGAGGGAGGAAGAGGAGGGCCGGGCTGTGGGATCAGCTGGGCTCTGTGGGATCAGGGAGGGAGGAAGAGGAGGGCCGGGCTGTGGGATCAGGGAGGGAGGAAGAGGAGGGCCGGGCTGTGGGATCAGCTGGGCTCTGTGGGATCAGGGAGGGAGGAAGAGGAGGGCCGGGCTGTGGGATCAGCTGGGCTCTGTGGGATCAGGCTGTCGTCATTTCCTCTGGCGCAGGCCTGGCGGCGAGGCCGGACATGAGCCGGACATTTCGGCCCCGTTCCTCCCTGTCCCCGATGAAAAACCCCGGGGGCAGCCCCGGCTGGGGCTCAGCCCCCACCCCACACCCCAGCCCAGCTGTCCCCCTGCCCTGGGCTGGGGGATGCCGGCACAGAGGGTCTCGGCTGCCACGCCAAGCATCCCACAGGGGTGAGACCCCACAAGCTGCCCCTGAGCAGCTCCAGGAGAGGCTGTGGCAGCTCCTGGGCTTTGCCTGAGGGATCCTCGGAGCTGTTCCTGTGCCAAAGCAGGGCACGGCAGCAGCGCCCTGCTCCTGCTTTGCCTCGCCGGCTGTGCTGAGCCATCCAGAGCCACTGCGGAGCCTGGAGGTGCCCGAGCTGGAGCCTGCAGAGCTGGTTGGTGTACTCAGCATTTGGTTGGTGTACTCAGCATTTGGTTGGTGTATTCAGCGTTTGGTTGGTGTATTCAGCATTTTCTGTGGGGTTCGTGCTGGGAGGAACGGGGCTGCTTCTGATCTGTCTGCCCACGTCACAGCTTTTGTCACAGCTTCAGCGGGTGAAATACAACCTCCAAACTCAAAATCTGAGTCAGCTTTGCTGAGTCTGCTTATTTGCCATAATTAGGAACAACGATTCTATTCATACCACGGAGCAGTTTGAGTCCCAGAGTACCAACGAGCATCCAAGAGCGCGTCCTTGCTGCAGGGTGCCCCCATCTGAAGCGGGTGTGGGATCCAGCCCCTGGCACCAGCACAGTCCGGGGGGCTCGTGAGGAAACGCTCACTCTGCCAGCGTTGGTGGGAAAACTTCACGGTTTGGAAGTTTTTGGGAAGTTTTGAAGTTGGTGGGAAAACTTCAGGTGCCCTGGCACCTTGGGCACAGCCTCTGGAGGTGGGGTGGGAGGACAGTGAGCTCCTCCTGTCCTCCAGCTCAGATCCTCTGCACATAATTCCCAGGGAAAAGCCCTTCCTTGCCGTGCAGCTGGCCTTTCCACCAGCCAGAGGCATCTGGGGAGGAGACAAAAAATCAGCTGTGGTGGTGCCAGCACGGCAGGGAGAGGAGGCGGGCAGGGCAGGAGCCCGGTACCTTCCATCAGGATGTCAATGACGTCCCCCACGTTGAAGCTGAGCTCGTCCACGTCCTGCCCGATGTACTGGTAGAGCGCCCGGCAGCGCGGCCCCTCCGCCTTGGGCTGCGGCTTGGGGCGCCGGGCCGGGGGCGGCCGGTGGCCCACGCTGCGCCGGCGCTGCACCCTGAGGGCGAGAGGGACGGGGTCTGCACCGGCAGGGCACGGGGGATGGCATGTGCTGCTGCCCCTGCCCACCCTGCACCACCCATGGGGTGCTCCGTGCCCCTGCAAGTGGGCGCTCCCAGTGCACGGACTGGGGGAACTGGGGCAGGATGAGCAACCCACCTATGGGATGCTCCGTGCCTGCAGCACAGCTGGATCCTCGCAGTGCACAGACTGGGGGAACTGGGGCAGGATGAGCAACCCACCTATGGGATGCTCTGTGCCTGCAGGTGGATTGTCACAGTGCAGGGACTGGGGGAACTGGGGCAGGATGAGCTGCACCCTCCTACCCATCCTGAGGTGTTCTGTGCCTGCAGGTGGGTGTTCCCAGTTTAGGGACTGGGAGGACTGGGGCAGGATGAGCTGCCCACTCTGCTGCCCTCACACCCATGGGATGCTCTATGCCTGCAGCTGGGTGCTCCCAGTTCAGGGACTGGGAGGACTGGGGTGCACAAGAGCCTGGGAGATGTGTCCTGCCAGCAAAGCCAGGACATATCCCCTGTCTCTGAGGAGGGGACACATCTGGTCCCCTCCTCAGAGAGAAAAGCATCTCCCCATGCTGGTGGCAGTGGGAGAGGAGGATGGGGCAGGGACAGGGATGTGGGACAGGACCTACCCAGCCACCCCCTGGTCAGGCACGTTGAGGAAGTCCATGTTGTGCTCGGATGGGGGCCGTGCCTTGGGCTGGTGGCCGGCGTTGCGGGCGGGAAGCACCGTGGCCGGGGGGCCCCGCGTCTGCTTCTGGGGCTTCTTGTAGGTGTCCCTCTGAGCCCAGCGATCCTCGCGGGGGACCTGGGGACCCCCGTTCCTGCAGGCTCCTGGAACAGCCCGTCCCAGGAGGGTGCGTTACATGGGGGCCATGCATAGCCTGCACCCCCGGGTATCCCCCACCCTGTACCCCCTCCTCACCTCTGGGTGCTGGTGGGGCACTTCGGGAAGGTGCTGGATGCCTGCTGCCACCTCTGCCCTGTGCTGCCCCCTTCCTTGTGGGCTCTGGGGGGACACAAGCCCCCCGTTAGGTGACAGTCCTCAGAGCCAGCTGTAGGGGCTGTCCCCCCATTTGTACCCTGTTCCCCAGAGGTCTTGGTGCTGCCCCATCACCAGAGCAGAAATGGGTTCTTCCCGGGGGAGACACAAACCCCACAGGGTACACCCAGCTCACCCTAATGCTCCCAGGCCTCCAGCCGTGCCCTGTGACCCCAGTGCTCCTGTGTCCCCCCTCTGCCACCCCCCAGTGCCCTGGCACTCACTGGCATTCCTGGGGAGCCCATCCCCGATGCTGACCGTAAGGGTTTTGCCTCCAGCTTTGAGGGCAGCCACATCGCCCTGTCCTCTGATGAAGGTGACATTGCGGGTGCCACCGCCACCCCAGCCCTCCTTCTTCACCCGAAACTGTAGTCTGGGGGAGAGAGAAGCCATGAGGCTGCAGTGACAGGACCCTGTCCTGCTTTGTCACCTCTCCTGGCCTCCATCCTTACATGTCCTTGAAGGAGAGGGGCAGCTTGGAATGAGTGAGCTCTTCGAAGCGTTTGCACAGGAGGCTGATCAGCTCTGTCTTGAAGATGGACTCCAAGAAATTGTCGGCATCATTCTCATGGAGGATGAAGAAGTCGTCCTGCCTGGTGCTGGGGGAGCAACCAGGGGTGTCAACGCCACCAAGGCCAGTGCCAGCTGGGCTGGTGGGGGATTTGGGGACCCCACAGGGCTTGGGTCCACCCCAAGGAAATTTGGAGGGTGATTTGTCTGGAAAACTCCCTGGCTTCTGCAAAGCACCCATGGGGAGCCTCCTCCTCAGGGCTGGACGCCCCCGTGGATGAGGGACTGGGGAGCAGCAGGGCATGGAGAGAGGGGAAGCCCAGCCATGGGGACCCCCAGTGCAGAGCCCCTGGTAAGGGACACACCTCAGCGAGACGCCGCTCACCGCCTGCAGCTCCACCTTCTTCTTGAGCACCTCCTTGATCTGTCCCTTCTCAGGCCCCTTCTTCACCTTCTCCCGCCCGATCAGGTAGAAGTACTTGGGGGTGAGAATGAAATCCCGCTTGATGGGCTGGGAAAGAGCAGGAGAAGGGGGTGAGGGGGCTTTGCTGGGGGGGCACAAACCCCACACACACACATCCCACCCGAGGGAAGCCACCAGGAGCTGCAGCAGGTGTCCAGCCCCAGGTGTGTCCCTGCACCTTGAACCTCCGGTCGTATTTGGTGACAGAGTCGGCGAAGTCGACGCGCTCCCGCTTGGCCAGGAACTGCCGCAGCTCTGGCCGCTCCTCCATGCCCAGGTAATCCCCCACGAAATTCCTGTTGATGCTGTTCCTGCGCCGCTCTTTGAAGTTGTAGAGGATGCTGGCGGCTGGGAGGGACCCCAAAGAGGTGCAGGTCTGACATGGCTCTGTGCTGGTGGCTCAGAGCCCCCAAAAAGTCACACAGGTCATGGCAGCAAGAAGTGGGGCTTGTTTTATGCCATGGGAGGAATCCCAGCTGCTTGAGCTTGCCTGGCTTTGAAACCCATTAATTGCCTTCAAAAACCTCGTGCTGTGGGGAGGAGGGATGGACCCAGCTGTTTTCTGGGTTTCCCTCCTTGATTTTTCCTGCTTGCTTGGGAAGGTGGGAAAACTCATCATGGGGTCGGTGGCTTGTCACATCCTTCTGCCAACACTGACTCCCAGCTACTCCCCTCCATCCCTGTGCTTGCCATGAAAAGCGGAGTGAGACAGCACGAGGCTGCCAGGGCTGGAAATAGGAGCAGGAAATCCGTGCTCTCCTTTCAGAGTGGGAAAAAGCTCCCAGCAACTCACGGGCTGGTTCCTCCATCACCTAATCACCATTAGTGCCATTATTAGGAGCCAGGCTGCTGCTCTGACAGCTGGGCTGTCCCAGTGAAAAGCACCCTAAAAGAACTGCTGGGGTGGCACTGTCCCTGTCCTTGCCCAGCCTTACCCTCCTCTCTCATCTGCTCGTATTTGCGGATGGCGATGTGCCGGCGCCAGGCCTTCTGGATCACCCGGGCGAAGCTGTCAAATTTCCTCTCCCGCATCTCCTCGAGCAGGAAGAGCTGCGAGGGACAGGCAGTGCTGAGCCAGGACACCCCAAAAACCCTCCCCAGTGATGCCCAGCCACGGGCAGTGCCCCCAGGGGCCAGGGCCACCCACCGACTCGGGGTTCTTGACGAACACCTTGCTCCTGCCCATCTGGTACTGGTCTGGGTCCATGTTGACCGAGCGCAGGAGGTGCTGCACCCCTTGGCGCTCGTCCCCGCGCCACGATGGCCACGTCTCGGGGGTGAGGATGGCATAGCTGTGGGGACAGAGCAGTGTCACAGAATCCCACAATAGTTGAGGTGGGAAGGGACCTTAAAGCCCACCAGTCTTGCCATGGCACTGACACCTTCCACTGTCACAAGTTGCTCCAAGCCCCAGTGTCCAACCTGGCCTTGGACACTGCCCTGCTCTGGGCACCTATGCCAGGCCCTCCCCACCCTCCCAGGGAACAATTCCTTCCGAATATCCCATCCATCCCTGCCCTCTGGCAGTGGGAAGCCATTCCCTGTGTACTGTCCCTCCATGCCTTGTCCCCAGTCCCTCTGCTGCTCCCTTTAGTCCCTGGAAGGGGCTCTAAGGTCTCGCCCAAGCCTCTTCTTCTCCAGGTTGAACACCCCCAACTCTCTTCACCTGTGAAGCCATTCCTGGGCCTCCCACACCCTCATCTCCTCCTGAGGAGGTGCTGTGGGGTCTGTCAGCCCCGTGCCAGTGGCCACTCACCGTTGCAGGAACTTGTGGAAGAGGCGGCGGTAGGCGAACCCTGCCCGGCGCACCCGGATGTTCTCCTTCAGCCCCAGGTACTCGACCTGGTGCTTCACCCTGTGCACCAGGGAGGGACAATGTGGGATGATGACAGGTTAGGAGGGGACCTAAATGTGCACCCAATGTGTTCCCACACACTCTTTGTGCTCCCTGGGTCAGTGGACAGCTCAGAGGGACCAGCCCAGGGCTGCAGTTTTTGGAAGAAAGCTGGTTCTGGCCACATCTCCATGGCTGGGTCCCATTCCCTGGGCTCTGTGGGCTTCCTGTTACCTGCTCTCTTCCCAGTCCCGGGGTTTCTTGGTCTCGTTGGGTTTGATGCAGCGGATGTAGTGTGGGGTGCACTTCATGAGCGTGTTCACCAGGTCGTTGGCCTGTTTCTGGTGCAAGGATCGACCTCTGTAGCATCAAAGGGGGTGGTGGGAGCACTGCCCCTGCCACTGCCCCAGAGGCAGCTGCTGCTCTGCAGCCCTTAGGACACACCTTGATTTTGGAGCCTGCCGTGGTCGGCCGTCCCTTTTTGTCAGAATCAAGTTTTTCTGGGAAAAGCATCCGGATGAAGCCGCTGCAAGGGAGGTGACAGTCCCCAGGTGAGAGCTGCCAGCATGGCCTGGGCTGAGGCCAGCTGGGAAATCCTCTACTGTGGGGCTGAGTGCCTCCTGCCTGACCACCCCCAGGAGCAGGAGCAGGAGCAGAGCTGGTGGATGACCCCACTTTGCTCAGCCCTGCAACCCTGGGATGCCCTCGGTGTCCATGGGGCCGTGCAGGACTGAGCACCCCAACCCACAAAGGCAGGACCAGCCTTTCAGATCTGCATGTTGAGGTCTCTGCCCTCTTCCCCAGCCCTTTTGGGGTGCCCCAGCACTGCCAAACTCACTATTCACTGCTCTGCATGAGCTCGATCAGGTCAGTGAAAAGCACGTCCCGGTTGCGCTCGCAGAAGCCGTTTACATCGTACGACACCTGGAGACAGGAGGGGACCTCAGCTGCTGCAGGTGGGGCTGTGGGGTGCAGACTGTGGGCTTTGGGGTGCCCTACCCACCTTGCCAGCGTAGTGGTGGATGACAAAGCCCGAGCTCCAGCTGTTGAAGTGCTCGTGGGTGCCCACGGCTGCCTGCAGCTTCTGCAGCAGGGTCTGGTCGGCACCCTCGCCCGTGGCATGCATGGTGGCACACACGTCATCCAGGACACTCATGATCCCAGGAGGGTTCTGTGACAAGGAAAGGGAAGCCATGGGTGTGGCAGGGCCCCATCCTGCACCTGGTCACAGCTGCTTCATGTTGAACAGGTGCCCACAGGTGCTGGCAGAGTCCAAGGCCAGGTTGGACAGGGCTTGGAGCACCCTGGAATGGTGGAAAATGTCCCTGCCCATGGCAGGGAGTGGGACAAGACGGTCTGTAAGGTTCCTGCTAACCCAAACCAGTCTGGGATTCTCTGCTGCTTGGCAGGACCAGCATTTGCCACCTCAACAACCCATGCAGCTCCTGTCCCTGGGTGCCTCTGCTCCCCAAAAAGCCTCCCCAGCAGAGGGGACTCCACTTACCAGCTTGTTCTCTATCAGGTCACACACCACCTTGTTGTTGAAGTACTGGATCTGTGTCCACTTGATTCCCTCCTGCACATATTCCTCCTGGGGAAGCACAAGGACAGCTGGGTGGGCCCCGAACCCCTGGGATGTGCTGCAGACCCCCTGCTCCAGCTGTGGTGGTGGGGAGGAGGGGGTGCAGGAATTGGGGTGCTGGCACAGCCCCACAGCCCCCAGCCCAGCCCCCTGTACCTGCTCTGCCTTCAGGGTCAGCTCAATGAAGATCTGCTGCAGCTTCTCGTTCACAAAGTTAATGCAGAATTGCTCAAAGCCATTTTTCTGCGTGAAAGATGGAAGAGAAAATGGTGCTGAGTTGTTCTCTGCTCCTCTGCCTCATCGGGGGGACCCCAACCAGCAGTGCTTGGGTGCTGCTCCAGGGACCCTTCTCGGGGCCACCTGACCCAGGTGCTGTCCTTGCTCTGGGAGCAGGGCAGGACATTCCCAGCCACACACACCTGGAATATCTCAAAGCCGTAGATGTCCAGCACCCCAACGCTGTACTCCTCATATGGCTTCTGCATGGCCCGGTTGATGGACTGCAGGGACAGAGGGGACAAGCTGGCTGCAGGGCAGTGGGATTGGCCATCTCCTGGAGCAGGGGGTGACCATCCCCTCTCAGGCCCACACACCTCCACCAGGAAGTCGAAGACGCGGGCATAGAGCCCCTTGGCCAGCGCGTCGCGGGTGTAGGCCGCCTGCTCCACGTTCAGGGTGACAGTGATGGACTCGGAGCGGCCGCCCCACTTGCTGTCCATTTTCCTGCTGGTGACCTTCTCGTTGAGGCGCTCCTGGTCGACCCCCAGCAGGTAGGCAGGGAAGGCCAGGGCTGGGCAGAGCGGGGCTGGTCAGGGCTGTGTTGTCCCCACCTGGCTCTGGCCACGGTCAAAACCCTTGGCCCCATCCAAGTGTGAAGGACAGCAGTGGGACAATGACAGGGGACATGGGTCCTTTCTCTCCCAAAGTGACACCTGGCATCTGTCCCCTGGCTAATCAAGCTCTGCCTGAGCCATTTACTTGCTGCCTCAGTTTCCCCATGTCTGACCTGCGGAAGGTGCTGGTGCTGCTTCCCTCCTCTGCCAGGGGATTTGTGCCACAGCCAGTTTGCCACTCATTCCCGAGGCTCCTCCCACCTGTCCCCCACAGCCACGTGGCTACTCACAGTCAGCATTCTCCACCCGGGCGTAGTTGCCCTCCTCCCTGAAGCTGATGTTGCCCAGGTGCAGGATCCCTGCCACGATCTGCAGCACCAGCTGCTGGTCCTCGCCGCGGATGCCAATGACCTGCATGGCATTCTGGGGGTGCACGGACCCCGTGAGCCCTACCTGGCCCCAGAGCTTTTGGGGACTCCCCTCCCTCCCAGGCACTCACCATGGTCTCATGGAAGTCGCTGTGGTCATCTGTGCCCTCCACCTGGTAGGTGTCTGTCTGGTTCAGGTAGAAGTAATAATCCGGGCTCATGATGCCCAAATTCTGCCGCTGCTCTTGGGACGCCCCTTGGATGAGCTGGGAGGGGACAGGGGGCTGTGGTCAGCCAGTTCCTGGTCCCCCCTGCAGCCTGGTGGCTCCAGGCCACCCCCATACCTGGTAGTAGATGTGGAAATTCCTCTCGCACTCGTTCTGGCTCACCACGCGCGACTTCTCCAGCAGGAAGTTGGAGATCTTGCCCCCATCGGGTTCTCCGCCCCGGCTGAACTGGATCTCAAAGTATTTTCCCTGCTCCAGCACAGATCCTGCTCAGAGCTGTGGCCCTGCCTCAGGGAATTCCTCATTCCCCACAAGCCCTTCCCCACCACACCAGGAGCTTTGTGGGGTGTGCAACCCCTGACTGAAGGCTTCGTGGTTTATGTGGAGACCTCATTGCCCCCTCAACTGCCCAAAAGGAGGCTGGAGCCCAGTGGGGTCGGTCTCTTCTCCCAGGTAGTAGGCAACAGGGCCAGAGGAAATGGCCTCACATTGCCCCAGGGGAGGTTTAGATTGGATATGAGGAAAAATTCCTCCACTGAAAGGGTGGTCAGGCACTGGAACAGACTGTGGTGGAGTCACCATCCCTGGAGGGATTGAAAAGCTGGATGTGGTGCTTAGGGACACTTGGGGCAGTGTTGGGGGAGTGGCTGGAATTGATCTAAAGGTCAGCTTTGAACCCAGCTGGTTCAGTGGTTCTGCTGCAGCGCTGACCCCTGCACCTGCCCTGGCACTTACGAAGCGGCTGGAATTGTTGTTCCGGACAGTTTTGGCATTTCCAAAGGCTTCCAGCAGTGGGTTGGACTGCAGGATGATGTCCTTCACGTGCTGGGGACACAGGAGGGCAGGGCTCAGCACTGCTGTGTCCCACTCCAGGCCTGGGGACAGACCTGAAGCTTTGCGTGTCCCCAGTCCTGGAGCGGCTGCTCCGTGTGTCACCACCAGCACCCATCAGGGGGATGTTGGGGATCAGCTGGGGGGTGAAATGAGAGTGGCAGGGGGGATAACAGACCTACCTGGACTTTCTCCCCGCCCCCAGACACTTTGGAGATGTAGCCCATGATGTATTTTGCTGCCACCGTTTTCCCAGCTCCGCTTTCTCCGCTGTGCAAAGGGCAAAGCAGAGCAGACATGAAACGGCCCCACCAGAGCCACCCGTCCTTTGTGGGGCTTTGGGGTGGTCCTGGAGCAGGACCAGAGGATGACAGTGAATTTTGGGGACTGGGCCACCCCTTGGATGGGGCTGCCGGGGGGGATCAGTGTGAGCAGAGTGTGGCTCGGTGAGGAGCTGCTCCACGAGACGTTGAATTTGTTGTCACCGGATTTAGAAGTGGAGGAGGGGGACTTGGGAGCCCCAGAGGGAAGTCTCCAGCCTTGCCCCACATCCTGGCCATTTCCCTTGCAACATTGCCCTGCAGAGCTGCATTGCACAAGGCTCTGTGCCTCTGTCCCTGCCTGGGACACCCCTGGTCACAGCCTTGCCTGGAGCTTGTGGCCCAGGGGGTCCCTCCAGACACCCCAGAGCCCAGGAGCCAACTCTTCAGCTGGGAAACCCCAGGCTGGGGAGAAGGGCTGGTGGGGACAGATGTCCCCAGGGGCAGTGACGGTGACAGCCCAGCTGTGCCCCAGTGTCCCGCAGTACCTGATGATGACACACTGGTTCTCCCCGTCGATCAGCATGTTCCGGTACATGTTGTCAGTCAGGGCGTAGATGTGGGGGGGATTTTCATACTGGGCCTAACCAGGGGACAGGGACAGGGGCTGAGCACAGGGCAACCTCCAGCTCCCTTCCCCAAATCCCCTTCACTGCCCACAGGGGAACCAGCCCCTTCACACTGACCCTAAACAAGGGACAAGGACAGCAGGGCTGGGCTCAGAGCTCCCCAAATCCCCCTCACTCTGCCCATGTGGGGATCAGCCTCTTCACACAGACCCTAAAAAAGGGACAGCAGTGCTGGGCACAGAGCTTCCCAAATCCCCAAAACCCCCTCACGCTGCTCATGTGGGGATCAGCCCCTTCACACTGACCCTAAAAAAGGGACAAGGACAGTAGTACTTGGCATAGAGCAACCCCCAGCTCCCCAAATCCCTCTCACTCTGCCCATGTGGGAGCCAGCCTCTTCACACTGACCCTAAGAAAGGGACAAGGGACAAGGGACAAGGACAGCAGTGCTGGGCACAGAGCTTCCCAAATCCCCAAATCCCCCTCACTCTGCCCATGTGGGGATCTGCCTCTTCCCACAAACACCAGCTCATCAGCATCGACTCTGGTGATTTTTAACCCCCCCTCCTCCTCGGGGAGCTCGCTGGGGCAGAGCCACTCCGGCTGAATTTTACCATGTTTGGGTTTCTTTATGTGCATTTCTGAGCTGAATTCCCCAGGCTTTGCTGCTGGGTCTCTTGTTGGGAGCACTGACCCCTGCAGCAGCCGAGGGGCTGTGGAGGATGGGGACCCTCAGGGGACGCCCCTGGGGGTTTGCACAGATTTAACCCCAGATTGCCCGCGGGGCAGCCTCACCGCGCCCTGGTACAGCTCGATCTCGCGGTCGGTGAAATACGGCATCTGCTTGAAGGGGTTCACGGAGATCAGCACGGGCCCGATGTAGGTCTGGGCAGCCGGTCAAGGGCCGTGTGTCCCTTCCCGTGTCCCTCCTTCCCACTGCCCAGTCCCACCCCGGGGGCAGGAAGGTCGTTATGGGGTCCCTGGCACGTCCTGGGGGCTGCACCGGGAATGCCACGAGGGTGGCATTTCCAGCCTGGCACAGGCAGAGCTGCTCTGCTGCCGTGACTTTGGGCACTCCCAGTGCTCCCTCAGCCCCTGCAGTGTGATGGGTGCAGGAGCATCCCCTCAGCTCCCTGCTCTGGCTGGGGATCGGCTCCAAAATCTTCTCCAGCATCCCTGGAATCCGCCCTCTGCTCACGCTCCATCTGCGGCTTTTCCAGCAGGAGCCCATCCTGATTTTACATCCAGGGAAACTGAGGCACGAAGAGGAGAGGAACGGCGGCTCCTGCCTTTCCCTGCCCACCAGGCACCCTGCTGTTGCCTTTCCTGCAGCATCCCCGAGTCACTGAGTGCGGGCAGGGGCACGGAAAAGCAGGGAATTGCAGCGGGATGGGGGTGAGCCCCCAGCTGGGCGAGGAGATGGAGGGTGGGGATGGAGCAGGTGGGGTCATCCAAGCCTTTGATATCCTATTTGTGTCCCAAATAGGGGGAGAGCGGCCAAAGGCAGGAAGAAGGAACTTTTCTGGGAAATGCAGAAGCTTGGGATGTTGAGTCATGACTGGACAGAGCCCTGCGTGCAGCAGCACAGCAAAAAAAGGAAGGGAGAGGCTGCGTGGGGTATTTTTCCCCTCCAAAACCCAAAAAAAGCCAACCCCAAACTCATGTAAAGCCCCAGGGCTGCGGGGGGAGGTGGCTGAGTCACAGCCGGGACAGCACTGCCTTGTAAGGACAGGGCCACATCCCCACATCCAGGGGAAGTGCAGCGGCGTGGGCAGCAGCCTCAGCCCCGCTGCCACCCCGGCGAGCCCTCCCGGTGCCCTGCTGTGCCCCTCGGGGCTCTGCTCCTTGTCCCCAGCAGCGACAGCCACCCCTGCCCTGGGGAGCAGAGCACCGAGCTGGCCGCGTCCCCAGGCAGCTGTGGGGTGAGCAGGGCTTGGGGACACGTCCCCGTCCTCCTGCAGAGCTGTGCAGCCCGGCAGTGCCAGCTCGGCTGGAGCAGCTCCGTGTCCCCTGCGCTGGCACGGTGTCCCCTGTGTCCTGGCACCGCTGGGGACCAGGGGTGGCACCTCCTCCCCGCACCTGCAGGGATGCTCCCGCTGCATCCAGGGTTTGCCTGGATTTGGGGGGTTCAGAGCAGCCAGGACACGCTGTGAGCATCGCTGGGGTGGGTGACAGCAGCAGGGGACAATGTCACTGCTGCCACCCCGGTCAGGTGGGTGGCAGGAACAGGGGGAGGTGAGGCTGAGGGGCTTTGTGGCTACAAAGGAAGGAGCAAAGTGGGTCCTGCAGCATGGCAGGAGGGGGGCTTTGGTTGTTGTGTCTGTGCCAAGCGCAGCTCAGCTCGGGAACGGCGACATTCCCGCAGCCCGTCCCCATCCTGTCCCCGCGGGGCACGGGACACGCTGTCCCATGTTGTGACAAAGCCTTGAAGCCCATCCCTGCCGCTCCTGTGCCTGTCCCCGCTGCCTGGGAAGGATACAAAGATGAAATCGTCCATGAAACGCTTCTTGAGGTTCTCCACGATGGCCTCCTCGGAGATCTTGGACAGCAGCACCATGTCGTCCACGCCGCTCTGCTTGACATTGTGGCTCTGCCAGTGGAAGCGCTCCTTGCTGCCCTGAGGGGACGGGGACACAGCGGCTGTGCCGGGGCCACCTCCTGCCACCAGGGCTGGCTCTGAGCCCCCGAGCTGCCCGCAGCCCTGCCTGGGCCCCGGCAGCCGTCAGCCCAAACCGGGCATCGGGCACTGCAAAGGGAGGGTTTGGCCAAGCTGGGAACTGGCAGAGCCCAAAGTTCAGTGCATGGGGCTTGTCCCAACCCCCTGGACCCTCCTTCGCCCCCCTGGCACCCGCAGAGGAGCAGACAGGACCTGCCCCAGGCCCTGCTCCTCACCAGGCTAATGAAGGACTTTTGTTGATGCACAGACTGATTGTGAGCCAGAGCAACGCAGGGGGAGGGGGGTGGTGGCATCCTCTGCACCCCCACATCCTCCTTGCACCCTTCCTCCTGCCCGGGGAGATGCCAGCAGCCTCTGCCCAGCTGTCCCAGCTCTGTCCCCCAGGGGCAGCAGCAGGGCTGGGCTGTGATTTCAGCCCTTGTGGGGAGTTGTGAAGGGGGGAATTCATCGTGCAAAAACCACCCAGAGGCCCCCCCTTGCCCTCGATGTCCCCAGGAACAAGCTGGGCACAGCTGTGGTGGCCATATGGCCCCCGGCAGGGTGCCCAGGAGGGGACACCCCGTCGGGACCGGGCTGAGGCCCCTCTTTCCCCACCCCCGCGGTTCCTCTTTCACCCCCCAAGCTCCTGTCACCGATTTCACTTCTCCCCCATCAGCCCTGGCCTCTTACTCTTTCCATTTCCCTTTTCTTCTCCTCTTCCCCTTTTGCTTGATTTCCCTGCAGGCTCTCAAGATTTCAGGCTCTGCATCCCGACACCTTTGCAGGCTCCTGGCAGCCTCTGATTGTCACCAGGTATCCCCAGCCCTCCACAGCCACCCTGGGGTGTCTGTCACTGGGCTCTGCAACCCCAAATATCCCCTGTGCCCCCTTTCCAAACCCCAAATGCTAGCCAAGCCCACGTAGCTGCTGAAAGGGCTTTTTGGTGTTGTCCCACCACCTTTTTTGGGGTCAGCTCAGGGCGTCCAGGGCTGCTCTTGCAGCCTGAAATCACCCAGGGAGCTTCTCCTCTTCCTTTTCAAGGCCTTTTTCTTGCCTTCATCCTAATATCCCCTAGGAAATCCAGCTGGAAAAACACAGGCAGGCTCAGCCACCCTCTGCATGTCACTGTGGTGTCACCCAGGGAGCTGCCAGGGATGCCAGGAGCTGCCCAGCTTCACCCCAAAGCCTGAGCTTCAGGAGGAGAAGAGTGGCAAGAGCCCATGGGCAGCCAAACCCCTCAGTGCCCTGTCCCCATCACCCCAAAGCTGCTGGCACAGGCACCCTGGGCTGCTGGGCGAGGCCAAATTAAAGCAAAAGGAGAATTTCCTGCACTGAGAGCGCAAATGTTTTGAGCTGACACCTAGAGGTTCTCTGTCAGCCGCTCAGAGCTGTCAGTGGTGAGCATGCCTTCATCTCTTCTTCCTCTGGGCCAGCTCAGGGGCTTTCCTGGCTCTGCTGGGGCACCTGGTGCAGCCCAGCTGGGAGGAAAACACCAGCTCACAGCAGTAAATGAAGGGTTTGTCGTGATTTACCGAGCTCTGGGTGTTCGTGCCTGCCTTCCCTGAGCCTGTCATGGGCTTTGCAGGGCCAGGGCTCACTAAAAAATCAGAGTAAAGTCAGGATGAAGGGGAATTAGGATCCCTTAAAGCCCTGGTGTTGCCCCAGTTCGATGCCCAGAGAGCTGCCATGAGACAGGGCTGCAGGTGACATCCCTGTGGGGAGTGGGAGCACAAGTTAATTTGCTTCCAGAGGTTTGGGGTAGCAGTTTCTCCATCCCCTGCTCTGTCCAGTCCCCTCTGCCCAGTCTCTTCCTCTGCCCCAGGGAAGGGCACCTGCACCAAGCCATTCCACCCTCATGCCAAGCAGGGAGAAGCTTTTGTCCCCCCTCCACCTTCCAGGTGCCCTTTGCAGCCCCTGTGCTCGAGGGACTTGGCTCCAAAGGGGGCAGGTGACACATGAGGAGCCCCTCAGCATCCCCAGCTGTGGGATGGGCACTGTCCCCACCCCTGTGCCCGGGGCCAGGATGGTCCTGGCACTCAGATATGGTCTCTGGGCAGGGAGGGGAGCAGCCCTGTGGCAGCACTTTGAAAACATCATGTTTTCTTCAAAGCTGTGGGTTAAACCACAAAAGCAGCCTGCAGAACAGAGCGAGGAGCAGATGCAGCCCAAGGTGGCACCTTCTGAGTCAAGCCCAGAATCATCAACACCTTCCAAACCACCAGAAGCCTGAGGGGAGCAGCAGGTTTGTCACC
This sequence comes from Hypocryptadius cinnamomeus, assembly GCA_013400635.1. Taxonomy (NCBI): domain Eukaryota; kingdom Metazoa; phylum Chordata; class Aves; order Passeriformes; family Zosteropidae; genus Hypocryptadius; species Hypocryptadius cinnamomeus. Next base: position 4,012 of record VYZP01001723.1, on the reverse strand, counting down.
ACTGTCACAGGCAGGCCCAGGCAGGGCTGGGACAAGGATGGGGCTGGCAGGGGTCAAGGGCACAGCTGCAGAGAGTTCTTTAGTGCTCCAGGAAGCCACAGAACAGCTTCAGGTGGTGGAGGAGGGGACAGTGGAAGTGTCTTTGGGGACAGCATCTGAGTAGCCTCTCAGAGGTGACAGCCACAAGTGTGGGTGGGAGAAGGTTCAGCTTCAGCCTGGCCACTGTCCCCTTCCTGTCTGGGTGGAAATAGCTGGGGACACATCACCCCGAGGGACATAAGAAGCAGAGCTGAGAGCTGTGGCAGCTCCTTACCCCCTGTCTGAGCATCTTCCTAATTTTGAGAGCTTTCATCTTCCTCTTCTGCCTCCACATCAACTTCCAGAAGTGGCTGCTGCCCTCCCTGCAGCCCCTGTCCCCTGACCATGGGCACCAGCACCCAGAAGGTCCCTCCTGGCCTGGGGAATGTGGCTGCCACCCCTACCCCACCCTCTGCCCCACCAGCACCACCAGAAACCAGCACCACCAGTGGGGACACAAATTTGTCCCGTGGGTACCACAGCAGCGACAGGAAACCCCAAACCTCTGTGTGGCAGCACAGACCCATCCCCTGGTGCTCCCCACCCTGTCCTGGGGGTCACCAGCCCCCTGCATCCCACCCCAGGGTCTCCCCAGCCCTGTCCTCAAGCTGGGGAGCACTGTCCCCTCCCCAGCAGGGACATGGGGCAGCTCCCAGAGCAGCCAGGGCTAGGCTGGGTGTGGCTGAGGTACCTTGAGGTGGCAGCAGTAGGAGGTGACAGCCCGGGGGGCCCGAGGGGAGCAGGGTGGGGCCCTGCTGGCACTCACCATGATGTCCCTGTGTCCCTCCCCAGCCAGGTACTCGGGCTCCTGTCACCGACGGTCCGGGGCCATTCCGGAGCACTCGGATTTTGTCTTTCTGCTGTAACAACGATTGTGACGATTTCTCTTTCCCTCCCACTTCCTCATTTGTACCATTCGTGGGGGTGGGAGGACAACGGCAGCTTTGCTACCAGGCACTTGTTGTTGGCCCTGCCCAGGGTGTCCCCACCTCTGCAGCAGGTGCTGGGTGAGGGAGAGGATGCAGGACAGAGCCCAGCAGGGATGCTCAGAGCCTCCAGTGACCTTCCCCCTCACCCTGAGGTGACAGCTGGATGTCACCTGTCCAGCGGTGGTGAGTCAGTGCTTTGAGGTGGTTTTAGGAACAAGATGCTTTTGGTTGCTTTTTTTTTTTGCTGTTGTTGTTTTTTGGGGTTTCCCCCCACCCCCTACTTCATGTGTAGAGAAAAGTGCAGGAAACTGAGGCTTGAGAGAGTTCTTGGCCACCCTGTCCCCTGCAGAGTTACAGGATGGATTGGGTTAAAAGGGACCTCAGATCCCATNGTGAATCTCCACCTCTCCCACCTGCTCTGCTCCCCAGGGAAATCCCTCTCCTGCTTCCTTTGGGGTGGATTGTGGTGCTGTGGGGTGCCCAAACCTAACCCCAGGCTGGAGGAACACAAGTGGGAGCAGAGGCTGTGCCCGGGATCGTAGCTACTCCTTTATTATAATTCATGCCTTAGGTCGCTCCTCCTCAGAGTTAGTATGTTAAACATTGGTCAGTAGGATATATATCGATATAAAAACGGTGAAAACACCCCCTCCCCTCACCCAAAACCATCAGCACGGAGCATGGCACCAGGAAGGAAGAGAAACGAGGTTTGCTGAGCACCAGAGAAGCTGCGATCGGCCGAGGAGCAGGTGGACACAAAAACGGAGCTGGGAGAGGAACACACGGGGGCTTTGCTCGGGGGGAAGGGGGCTGTCCCCTCCCTGCACCACAGGGATGGCCCCAAGGGAACAAAACACGGCTTTGGACAAAGGTTTCCCATTGCTGTGATGTGGAAAGGCCTGAAAATAATCATCATAATTACAATTACAATGCCAACAACAAGCACATGCTTTGGAGAGTTGAAGTCAGCTCTCCTCCACAGGCTGCCCATGGAGGAGTTGGCCCAGGTTTGGCCACCAGGTGACCTGGAGGAATTTCAGTCCTGGTCTTTTCCCATCTCTGGAGGCCTCCTGTGGGCAGAGGGGTGGGTGGCACTGGGACTGGCACCTCGGGGCCACGGCCACATGTGGCCAGGCTGCCTTTGGAGGCAAAGCACCTTTTGGAGGCAAAGCACCTTTGGAAGTCAAGCACCTTTGGAAGTGAGGCTGAGGCTGTCTCTGGGCAAGGCCCTGCCGTGCCAGGCCCTGGAGACACTGTGCCAGGCCCTGGAGACACTGTGCAAGGCCCTGGAGACACTGTGCAAGGCCCTGGGGACACTGTGCCAGGCCCTGGGGACACTGTGCCAGGCCCATTCTTGCCCTGAACCCTCCTGTGCTGCTCTCCCTGAGCCTGGAACAGCCTCGATGCCCACGAAGTGACTGCAGCCCCCAGAACACCTCTGCCCCCAGCTCAGCTCGTGCTTCAAGGGGTAAAAACTGGTCCTAAAAGTGACAAGGGCAAACAGGGGAACAGCCCAATCCAAGCTGGTGGCTACAGGAGTTTGGAGAACCCCCTGTCCCAGTTGAACTGAGGGTGTCACCCTCTGCTCACGGGGTGGCCTGATCCCAGTCCCGAGGTGACAAGGTGCAAACCAAGGGACAAAATCCCTGCTCCAGCCCCGCTCCCCACAGCAGCTCCTCTTCACCCATCACCCAGGAGCCACAAGCCACGCTGGCCACCCCAGGCACCTGAACCCTCCTCCCTGGCTCCCCTGGGGTCCCGAGGGAAGGGCAGCAGCCCCTGGAATGCCCAAGCCCCGTGATGGTGCCCCGGGGACACGGAGCAGGATGAGGCAGGAGCGGGGCGAGCAGTGCCGCTTCCCCAGCGGGACCTGGCTCCGCTACTAATAAATAACAACATCAGCATTTCAAGTAAAGTCCCAGCTCTGCCCAGCTCCCCCCTCTCCCAGTGCTCATCCAGCTGGGGCTGCAGTGGTTGAACTGGGAACCTGCCTCTGTCAAGCTCGGGGGCCAAGGGGGTCTGTGGGGGACGGGTTTGGGTGACGCCCGTGGGAGCGTGACCGGAGTCTGTGCGGGAGCCAGGGGAGGTTCCCGGGCAGGGCAGGGCTCGGCAGCCCTCCAGTGAAGCTTTGGCCTTCCAGTTTTGCCACGGGGGTCCCGCTGTGTCCCGCTGTGTCCTAGTGGCCCTGGCAGGTTTTACAGCACATCTGTCGGAAGTAGGTCCGGCTGCAGAACTTGAACTTGAGGACTAGCGGGCAGTAGGCCACCTTGTTCACATCCTTGCACTCTGCAGGGGACACAGAGAGGGGAGCAAGGTCACAGCAGGCCTGAGGAGATCCTGGGGGGGTTTTGCCAGGGAGCTGGAAGATGCAGCTGTGATGAAGAAGCTGCTGAGGACCTCAATAATGGAAACCTGTCTTTGCCAGGGTGCAGTTCCCGCATTTCTCAGGATGGAGTTCCTTCATTTCTCGGGGTCATGGCACAGCAGGTTGGCCTGGGACCAGAGGGGACCAGAGCCATAGAATGGCCACATTTTCAACAGAATGATTTGGGTTGGAAGAGACCTTAGAGCCCATCCAGTGCCACCCTGCCATGGGCAGGGACACCTCCCACTATCCCAGGGTGCTCCAAACCCCATCCAGCCTGGCCTTGGACACTTCCAGGGATGGATTCTCCCACCCCAGAGCCCAAGTCTAGTTCCCATGTCCCTGTCCCCAGTGGGACACACGTTCCCTCTGCAGAGACCCCTCCTGTACTCCTGGCACTACACCCCATGGACCAAGTGCTCCGTGCTGTGTGCAGGGGGTGAGCTTTAATGCTGGGCTGCTTTGGGGGGACATGTGGGACCCCCCCCTGTGCTGTGTCTGGGCCTCTGNGGGGCCCCCCCCCCCCCCCCGGGCTTTGTCTGGGCCTCTGCTTGGCTCTGAGGAGTTCTGGTGTCTCTACATAGCCCCACCCTGCACACAGCCAGGTGAGAGTTGTGTCAGGCAGTGCCAGGGCAAAGAA
>VYZP01001722.1:143719-171107 GCA_013400635.1 Hypocryptadius cinnamomeus | reverse complement strand
TATCTTCCACAGAAGAAATACATTCAGATAAAATATTCCCAGAAATGCCATGAAAATCATCATATTTGAAATTAAAGGCAGTTTCCTCTTTCAAAATGGTTTTATATGTGCTTTGAAGGGAGAACTAGGAAAAACCAGCTTATATTTGCATTTGGAGTACTCTGTTTTTATGGAAAGCTATTTCCATCAATCCAGATTTCCCCCAATTCCTGTTTTCCAGCAGGTCTAATGCCTCCTTTACTATTGCTGCATAGCACACAAGGCTTTGGTTCACATGGTACAAGTGTCAAATCACAGACACCCAAAAGCCCAACTGCTCACTATGATTCCCACTTCTGCCTGCTGTGACTGGGCAACAACAAAGCCCAGCAAGGATCAACAAGGGTAAAGGCAAACAGCACGTCCCAGTCATTCTCACCCTGACATGCAGTCCTAGAAAATGATGTCTCATCTTCTAGTGACCTAGTCTAGCCCTCTTTTCCTCCCAAGGTGTGCCTTCAAGAAAAATCTGCTGCATGAATAATAAGTTGCTTATAGCAGCTTAAGAACAAAGTCCCTTCACCTCTGAAATCACCAAGTAGGAATCAAAACATTATTGCAGTATTTTTGTCAACCTTTTCTTTGTTCTTAAACCAAGACCTGTGGATCAATGCTATTCTTTTACTTTCTGTTAATCAGAGATCCTCAGCCTCAAATCTAACAAAATTTCAAGTCTATCAAAACAGCAGAAGATATTCCTCAAATCAGAGTCTACCCATCTACACTGCTGTCTGCCAAGTGCATGAAGAATATTTCTGTATTGCCAACTCCTGACAGAGTACATCTATGCTGTCTCTTAATGAATCCAGCCTTAAAATCTCAGCAGAGGTAAAAAATAAGACAGGTAGTACCTCATCTTCTACAATTAGAAGAAAGTATGTGAAGGCAAAGGTGTCAGAGACCAGCAAATAAAAAGAAAAAAACCCAAAGCACTTCAAGAAGCTTATTATAAATAATTACTGCGAAACTGCCTTCTCAAGAATACCTACAAAATACAACTTAATTAATTTTAAAATGCAGCTCATCTTTAACACAAGTAGTCCTCCCAGGAAATTCTGAACACAGCAGAGTTTAGAGGAATCTGGTAAATGAAACAGAATGCAACTTCAAGTATGGCTCGGCACTTTTTGAACTCAACACTGAAATGAAGTGCTGTGCAGCTAGAAATGACCATACCAGAAAACTTAAAACCACAGTATCTCACTTCCACATGAAGTTCTTCCCACTCTAACTAAAGTAAATTTTCTAAGCCTACATCCAAAACTCAAAAACATCTATCTAACCTGTCTTTTTATTGAAATTAACTGACTCTCATAAAACATTTCCTGCTCTTCCATTTCATCCCAGTGAACACAGTATACTACGAACACAGATAAGAAAGAAATACTTTTTTACACTGCCCTAAACACTAATCAAACTCTAGAAATTAACACAGCATATGACATCAGAATATTTTACTGAACACTAAAATGCATGGAAGACATTTATTCATGCACAGAACTCAACCTCTCACTAATCCTGAGTGAAATTTCCCACCATTCTAGATTATGTCTTCAGCTGTGTCTGAATCCCTTGCTTCTTAATCAGGAAGAAAAAGGAAAAAAGAGAGTAACAGTAACTCTCTTTTCATTTGCCTATATTTTATTATTTGTCAGAATGTGAGGGGGGAAAACCCCATAGTCCACTTATTTAATGAAGTGATAACATGTTTAACTTCAGTGATTTCAATGTCTACACAGTACACTTCACTGTTTAGATTGTATTATCTATGACCAACACCTTGGAGTTTGGGAAAAAGGTGGGAGTTTTGTTAAGATTTTTATATTAGGCAAACCACATTTGCAAACAGAACCTGGAAGAAAGAAAAAAAAACATACAAGTTTTAAAACCCTCTAAACCACTTGTGCTAGATACTAGAAATTTCAGTTGCTACAGCTCTAGTAAAAAAGTATTACTGAAGTTGAGTTTTCAGGAGAAAGTCACAGACCCTTTACCCAGACTTGTCATAGTATTCATAATCCCAACTTCACATTCACTGCTATCTAAAGCATTTCTTATCTTTATTAAGGTGTTCATGGAGAAAGCTGTGTTTTCCCTAACTGAAAATTTAGATTCACAAAACATGTTTCCCAGCAATGTAAGAAAGGAAGGAGCATATTGTTCCCTCTTGTAGTAAACACAGACTTTAGGAATGTGCTACTGGAAGCCAAGTGCATGTAAGACACAAATGCCTACTGGTGTATGACAGTGTTCATTATTCCAACTGTAAAGTGTCATTACAAGACTCTTTTATCTGGAACCTGCATGCAATTTCCCCATTTCTCTCAGTTTCTCCTAGTTTCTATATTTTCTTTTTGATTATTTTGCCAGGTAACAAACTATGGTATTATTTTGTCTTGCCAACCTTATATGTTTTATTTGCTGCCTGCAGGTTTACACCAGCTGCAGTTCTGGAGGTTTCAGATCAATAGATATCACTGACATCTTGAGAACAAGCCACCTCTACAGCCCTGGGTCACACAGGACACTACTAAAGACCAAAAAACCCCAGGTCCCTTTGAAGGTTTCTCTTGTACAGGATTAACAGAATTAACAAAAATCAATGAGGATGTTATCCTTCTACAACATACCTAGTGTGGAGGTTGTAAAAGTAACTTACCAATTTTTCTGACTGAACTTCACATTACTACCCAGAACCAAGTGTTTATCACTGTTACACAGCCAAAAAAGTTTAACACAAGCAATAGCAACCTTTCAAAGAAACTTCTGATAAAATTGTACAGTACTGCTGCTGCTTCAGAAACACATCAAAACTGGTGCATTCCACACCATCCACAAGGCCTTAAAGAGATGTGTCTTCAGATTTGGAATATGAAGTCGACAGTTTTAGGTGAAAATTCTTTTTGCATGCTGATTGCCTGAGGGCTTCTTTAGTTAATATTAATGAAATCATGTTCACTTCTACCAAATAAATACTTAATAAAGCAATTCTGTTTAATGTATTAATGGCAATCTAACCTTTAAACATGCACTTTTATTTTTCAAAACTCAAACCTGAAAGCCTCCAGGTGTTACTCTAGCAACTGAGAATACTCATATTCCTTGGAAAATTTATGCTCATAAAGAATTATCTGCTTGTTATAAAGATTCACATAGGCACAGTTTAGATATGCAGAATGGAACGAATAGTTTACAACTGGAGCAAATGCCAGATTTAAAAGTATGCAGAGAACACTCACTGATAGAGTAAGGGGCTTATGTCCTAAGATTAGAGCTTTTAGGAACTTGCACTGCTAATGATACTTCAGAGGAGAGTGCTGATTCTCACTTCCTGCAAATAACTTGTATCTAGGCAATGAAGCTTCCAATATTACAGCAGTGGTTTGGATTTTTTTTCCCACCAGTTCTACAGAATTGCTATATGATTTAAAAACTTCATCACTTTGTTTCTCCCTAAACTGTATAATAAGCAAAACATTGCTTACCTTTTATAGCATCCCTGGCCTGAAGTGTTCTACATCAGTAGGAAGTATTATTTTTGGACTCTTCTAGCAAGATTTGTCACCACTCTAAACCCTTCTAGAAGTCTGGATAAACAGAAATAACTTGCCCACACTTCTTAAGAGTCATAAGAGATTCTTTCTTTTAACATGATACTTTCCAACTAAACTGTACACTGATGCTTTGTTATCTTAGGAAGCAATTTCAGGACCTGAAAACACTAGGTGTAATATTAAAGACAAACCTACATCTTTCTATATAAGGAGAACAACCACCTTAACCTTATAAATGCTTCTGAGAAGAAACCTTTCTTCAACCTGTTTCACACTGTTTTGGAAGTTCATTTATTGCTGCCTTTAGAAGATCCCAAAGGAGCACCAAACTTAATCCAATTCAGAACATACATAAATGCACTTCCTGCAATATAGCATAAAGTCACAAAATACATTAAAAATGTTGTAATGTTGATCCATCGAGCCAGGCTCAAACCAGTTCCTGGAATTCTTTTCCATCATTATACAGCATCTACAATACACTAGTGGATATGCAAGAGGAAAAAAGGGGGGAGGGAAAAGGCAACTCCAAAGATTCATGATTTCCATTTCCTCTATACATCTGCTAAATTGACAAGCAATTATTTTGAGGCCAAGAGCAGAAAATTCTTAGTGTTATATCAGAACAGTGAGCTCTACAGGTTAGACAAGCATCATAGTGTCAAAAAGTGGGTTTTGTCTTCGGGCTTTTAAGAATAATTTTCCATTTTTCAAGATAGTTATTCAGGGGAAAAAAAAAGAAAATCATTAAACTAGGTGTATGTAAACTCACACTGCATTTTTATCTTTATATGGTCTTACTACTTTGCTAATTTATTCTCCAGGGTATTGACTGTACCAGAGTTATACTTATTCACTGACAGCTGTGCTGGTGATAGCTGAGATTAGTTACAGTGAAGGCTACTCCACTTTGGAACAAGGATGGGTTTTGTTATCAATCCAAACAGCCTCTGTGTCTCAGTGAAATAAGGGACTTCATCTGTGAACTGACAAAAGACAGGGCTGGCAACAGCTGTAATTAAGGCAAATCCACAGCATGCATCTTAAGTTCAGCTGAGAGAGGACAATCCTAAGTTTCTCTCACTTCTCATAAGAAAATTTTACATCTTTAATGATATGTCACCACTTAGTTTTTTAAAACTATCTCCAGATAATTTTACTTTAAAAGTGGCCTAAGCTGAATGTAACATACACATAAGAGATCATCTCCCTTCGTACAAACTTTTTGTACTTATACACTTTCCTTTATATAGCCCCTTTTTTCCCTCATCTGCTCACTTTTGACCAGGAATTTCAATCAAGCTCTCCACTACCCCATTCAAGGTTTACTTTGATGCACTACACAAAAATCAACAACACAGATGTTAGGAGAATATATTGTAAAAATCTATTTTTCATCCTATCAGCAATGCAATGATGAATTGCTGAAAGGATTGCACATGAAAATTCAGACCAAGGTAATCAAAATAACTGCTCCTTCTCACAAAAGATTATATTACATTTTTGACGTAGAGGAGGAAATATTATGTGCATGACTAGAATTAAAACCAAAGGAAAACAGACTTCCAAGCACCTACTTTACAGCAGTAGTAAGACTGTTTAGGTAAAATGTTCTCTTCTACCCAAATATTCATGCTTTAGGAGGAAAAAAAAAAATCATAGTATCCTTAATAAATGTAACAGCAATTTGTCCCCTAACCAGTACCTGGCAAGCTTATGAAGTTTAGATTGAGTACAGCCCAGTTCAGCCATGCACTCAAACACAAGGCAAAAGAAACCTTTGAGAGAAAGTATATTAAACTGTAATTCCAAATAAATCTCCTTCAGAGTTTATCCAGTGCTGTCAGTTTTTTATGTTTGACAAATGTGAGAATTTTCCCAGCAGCCAAAAAAACCTTACATTAAAAACAAAAGGATTTTACCATATCAGAGCCACGGAAAGCAGTGGCAGTGCCACCGAAGAACATGCCATATATGTGAATACAGTTTCAGGTAACACACAAGTCAAGTTACAAGCATTAGAACTTTAAAGGTGAGTGTCCAAACTCACAGTAACACAATTCCATTTAATGTATGTATTTTCTTAGGCTCTAACCTTTAGAAAAGGTTCATCTTAAGAACAGGTTACAGGACCCTTTCCCATTTAAATACCTCTTCAGTACCACAGATGCTGCCAGCACTGCATAAAGGCTGAAATCCTTTAGAGTTCTTGCTCAGCCTTTGTTCTTACTGCTTTTTCTAATCTCTTCTCTAATTACCTGCTAAGAGGTAAACTCTCTATCAGTCTGGAAATTATATGTTCCTTCTCATGTAACAATTCTCCTTCACAGACAACAGAAGAGACTATAATATTAAAAATGGAGTTGTTAGCTTAAATAAAAGCTCTTGATTTCCAAAGTCCATGCAGCAGCTTTCTCGATCAAATCTGTATACTTCTCTTCTTCCCACACCTCCCCCAAATCTGGAAGACTCTCTGATTGCTTACATTTCCTTCGTTTTATTTGAATCTCATTTGATCCGCTGCTTGAGAAGAAAGAAGAATAGGCTTTCTCAATGCTCTGATAGGGTTCTCTTTACTCCTGCCAATAAAGGGAGCTTTGCTACAGTCTGCCTGGTTTCTTTCTTTGCCCTGAAGAAAAAAAGAGTTTGAGTTACATTACCTTCATTCAAAAACACTTTAACAGGCTTCTCAGAATCTATCAAGTTACTTTGTTAGTTTCATTAGACCATCAAACTAATCCTTAATGATGAACTTTAAAAATAACCTAAATGTAAGATAAATAACAAAGAGCCCTACACAAAACATATCAACGTGATTTTTAAACTGTTGTTTTCTTCCCCTCCACTATTGCTCACAAATGACTCAACAAAATAGCATTAAAGAAGGACACGCATGGTTAAAATCACAGCTATAATTTCTTGCTTTCACGCACACACAAAAACTTCTCCACCCAGATACACTGCAGGTCATTACAGACTGTATAACATCTTAAAAGCAGTGCCATTTTCTTGGAAAGTCTGATAAATTACATTTGAAAACACCAGCTCAATTCTGGGAAAGTAATTAACTGTTCTGCGGAGCATTTCTTAATAAAACACCCCACGACAATATTCCAAGAGGTCACTGGAAGTAAGCAACTTAGTTTAGGGAAGTTTGTTTGACCCTGGAATTTTTAAAAGCACAGAGAAAAAGAAGAAAATGGTCCAAAAGCATAATTAATCTTCAATAACAAATCTTCATCAATATCTATATGCACTCTTAAAGGTGACAGTAAAGTTCACCAAATGCTACCACAATGCCCACGTCACCACCGCACAAAGTCTGACGGCCTCACGGCCTCTCTCATCCTCACACGTCAAATTTTGTGAGCACACAGCAGCAACCTCACCCGGCCAGGTACAACACAGAGCCAAAGCACATTTCACAGCAATTTCAGCCGCTCAGCTCTTGTCAGTGAGCTCTGCACCCACCTAGCCCAGCGTCCAGCAGTGCACTGCGGCCAAGCCGGGCGGCTACTCCGCGGTGCCGCGGCAGCGACGCTCCCGGGCGGCGCCGGGCAGGCCGGCAGTGAGGGCCCGGCCGGGCAGCGCGCTCCCCGCCGTCATCCTGCACGCAACTGCGGACACGGATGGCCTCAGCAGCCACACAGATCGGCCTCAGCAGTCACACAGCTGGCTACGGAAGGTCACAGTGTCACAGAAACGCTTACCTGGCCCTACACCACCCGGCTTTTGCTCCCCTTGCCACAGCTGAAGTGCGGGGCTTTGTAACACGAGACCGAGAGAGCACTTAGCCACAAAGGAGGAATGCCGCAAACTTGCATGGCTATAAAACAGGGGGGTTTGTGGCTTTCTGGTTTTTTGTTTTGTTTTTTTTTTATCTTGGTCATGTGCTACAATTCACCTTTGGTCCTCAGGAAGTGGAAGGGAAGGCAACTGCTGCTAACAAAGTAGCAGCAATGCTACTTTGGACCACAATCACAGTAAGGTGCTAATGAGTGGTTAGGGATTCTGGCAAAACACACACAGGCCAATGAAAGACCAATCTGGCTCATTCTAGAAACACAGTACCTGGAAAAAGAGCCCAGCACTGAGATTTGCAGCAAACTCTAAGAATAAATGCTTACTCAAACAAAAAGGAGATCTGCAACTGTACGCTTTCCCCACCAAAACAGTATATAAATCACAAGTCAGCCCATTATACCTACAGGTGTCATAAAAGTAGTACAAGTTTCTGTACTAAACATTTACATATTAACTCAGCAAAAAACTGAAGTTCTAAAACTCTTAGCTCCGATATTGACTTCAGACACCAATCATATTAATGACCCTGGGCCAATGCTCCTTCATATTCTTAGGTATAAATCCGAATTTAGTGCAGGGAGTTTTGCACTTTCAGCCTCTCCTTTCCCTCCCAAGTCACCAACCAACCCCTTCCAAACCACAAAGAATTAAGGTGCCTCCAAAGTTTCATTCTTACTAAACAAGTGCACTCCAAAGCTGAAGAGCAGCAATATGACAGTGCTACGCCCTTAAAAATCTGGCATGAAAAAGAAAAAAATCCAGAGATATTGGTAAGACATAGAAAGGACTGGGGATTTAGCTCCTAAGATTAACATAAAAAAAGGAACATTCTCAAAACAATTGAAAATAAATGATCTTGAAAATAATTCCATATTATATTGGAAAACCAAAGCGAAAACTGACTAAAAAAGAATCTTTTAATACTAATGAAGTACACATAACTGTTTCTCAACTTGAATACACTAGGTAATTCAGGGAAATTATTACACAGAATTTCAATGAATTACAATCAATAAAAAAGGCAATCAAAACTTTTACTTTCCAACAAGCAGAGTTATTGTTGCATGCTACAACATATAGAAATTACTTCCATTATCCTTTATATGTTAGTCAACAAAAAGTACCTTACCTTATTCTCCACTGTCTGAGCACAGAGGATTAAAAACAAAGTATTAGGCAGAAACTGCAGGTGTTTTGTATTAAGAAGAAAACCCAAACCACTGCATCAATAAGCTTAGTGGCTGTCCAGCATGCCATGCACACTCTAGGGACATTAAATGGAAACTTATTCACATCCTCTTTTTTGCAAGCTTCCAGACTTCTGAATTGGAAACCCAACAGCAGCCGTTCATTACCCCCGCCAAAACGCAGATCTCAGCAACACCACACTGCAAGAGGAGCCACCACAGCTTGATTTTCCCTCCTAGTAATTCCCTCCTTGCCAACTACTGCACTGCAGTCTTTCTGAGGGCTGTGCAAAATGCAATCGGGGGAGGGTTGAAAGAGCCCGGCAAAGAAACACAGCTACAGCAAAGTTCTTTCAAATCATCTCATGGCTTCCTAGTCGTGGGCTGGAAGGCATAAACTGCAGAGCTTGGTTGGGATTGCTTAGCATTTCCTCTGCTGTTCCTCCTCATGCTCCTGACAACGTTTTATTTCATTTTTCACAGGACAATTTGAGGATAGTACTTTGTGGAAAATCTAGAATGAATGAGGGGGAAATAGTAAACAAATTTGTTATAATAAAGCTACCTTTAATTCCCATAACATTTTAAGGGATTAAAACCAAAATGTCTTGTAAGGTTTAGGAAGTTTTGGTGTTTTCTCAGGTCAGGGAATGGGGAGATACTGGTGGATTTTTTTTTTTGCTTAAATTGGGGAGTTTAGTCAATTAACTACTTAGCACTTGGATGCTTTCCCTATACAATTAAAACTGCCATGATTACACAACAGCAGTATTTGCGAGACAAGTGCCCAGCAGGGGCATTTGTAATTATACCCAAGTGTTCCACAACAGCAGCAAAAGAATGCATCCAAATATTAAAGAAGCTTTCACAGAAGCAGTGGGGTTGGAAGTGACATCTGGAGACTATCCAGGCCAGCCCCCTCTGCCCAGGCAGGGTCAGGCAGAGCTGCCCAGCACAGCCACCCATCGGGTTTTGAGGATTTGCAGAGAGTGACTCTACCACCACACTGGGCAGCCTGTTGCAGTGTTTGAGCATACCCCAAGCCAAAAGCTTTTCTTGTATTCAGATAGAATTTTATCCTTTTTTTCCCTTAGTTTATGCCCACTGCCTCTCTGGACACTGGGCATCTGATCTCTAATGTGAGTTACCTCCATCCCCCTCCACAGCTGCGTTCAAGAGCAAAGGGATCAACAAGGAGCCCTCGGTGTCAATCAGCCCGTTGTTGGCTCATTTGAAACAATAGGTTCATCACTGCTTTCCACCCTCCTTCCTTCTGCATCCTGCAGAGCCAGGCTCAAGGCCAGATCTTTTAGCTCATCGCAGCTGCCTACCATCAGCAACCCATTATTCCTGGAGATCCAGGTCCTCCTTGGGGGAGCATCCTGCTCAGTCTCCTCTGGTTCAGCCTCACTGGAACATTAGGCAGGGCTGAGCACCTGCTGGCAATGACATGGAAAGCTCAGAAACCTCCACAGCCCCCTGGCACCTCCCCACCTCCTGTGCAGCCCCCAGGAGAGGGGCAGTAGGCAGCAATCAGAGCGTGTTATATGGGCATGAGCAGGAAGGAAATGGGAGAGTTTGGAGGGAGATGCATCCTTTGGGGGTTTGGCTCAAAGCAGTGCAAAAGCTGGCTGGTTTTAGGGGCATGTTTGAGGGTTTTCCTTTCCCTTAAAAGGCCAATATAATGGGCAACATAGGTATAGACTCAGACACAATGAAAACAACTACTACCCACTCCCCCACCAACAGATGGGAGATTAATTTCTCAAAGCTGTGCACAAGTCCTTTGCTTACTCTTTGCAGGGGCTGCTGAGTTCCCATGCACTGAAACAGTGACTTTACAGGTTTTCTTCTAAGATGGCTTAGTTAACATTGACATTCCTGTAGTGGATAATATATACCCAGTTTAGGCTCCCAAAAAAAGTTTTAGTTAGTTTTATTTTCAATTTTTATCTATTGAAAAGAATTTACCACTAAAGGTCATCTTCAGCTTCAAATCCCCCCCTTGGTTTGCAGACCACAACTTACAACATTTTAAAAACATGATCACAAATTAGAAAAGGGAAAAGAGAGGCCTGCTAGCTTTGAAAGAGAAGAACAAAATCAGAAAAGCTATAACAGACTTTCTGCATGACTCAATGCACTTCTGCATATTTCTATTCTCCTTTGTTGAGGAACAGATCCCCCTTCTCTGATCTTACCTGGGCACCTACCAAGCTCCCATCTCTTCATATGTATTACCTTGTATAATAGGGCTCCAGTCTTATGCTGGGAACTGTCAAAAGTGAAAAAATAACTAGAAATAAGGAACACGAAAACAATTATATCTTGATAAAGTTGAGAAGAAGAAGAACTAAAAATATCCTTTTCCCCTAAAAACCAAACATAAGTAGGAAAATAAGATCTTCAATTTTTTTTTTTTGCTTCTGCAGTTAGTCTAAGACTAGCACCTTAACACTTCTTAACCTGTTTTGCTTCAGGACAGTGAAAATTACTTCAAGACAGCCATGTGTAGCCTAGTTGCTTTCTAGCAGGCATTCACATACCAGCACAGAGGCACACAAGATTTCTTAGGAAAATGCCACCAAACACCTAGCACCAACTGAGAAGACTTGGCCAAGGGAAAAAAAATCTTACAGAAAGATAGCAAGTCTGCTTCATAAATTGTTCATGGTCCTGTGTGGGAGAATAAAAGAGAAAGAGAAAAGGCCAAAAGATTGTTCAACTATTCCAGCAGACTATTTCCTTTTCCTGCATCCTTCAGATACTACTTCTAGATCACAACCTAAAAAGGACTTGGTATACTGCTATGTGAACCTACAAAAAGAACTTATTGTGACAAGAACATGAACTTCTGTATATAAACACCATCATTAATTCACATAATTTATTAACAACAAGAAGTTCTTAGTCACAGTGCTTAACATACGGTCTAGTAATAGTGTAGCAAAAAGCTCCATTTTTATCCCTTTCCACAGAGAAATTCGAAAGAGCCTCTCTACCTTCAGCTTTATAAAACTGTACCTGTTCCAAGGAAAAAGCCACAGAGTAATCCCAGAGCATCACCTCCTGCTCCTCTGCAAAGACACAACCCCCAGCACTCACCTGAAGGACTGACGGATTTCCTACGTTCATGTCAAGAGGTTGAAAGGAGCACGTTTCACTTCTTTTATCCATTCCTAATTTAAAGCTTAAACTGAAGGCAAACAGGACTAACTTTTTTTTTCAGAAGCGTAATTTCTTTTTAAACTCCAGAAAAAGTAGAGTGGAACAAGGAAGGAAAGCACAACCCCAAACATATTTAAGGCACTGTTCTAAAGGATTCAGGACATTTCCTCCTCTTGCAAGTAAGGTTAAATGCAGTTTTCCAAATTAGGCTGTGGCTGACTGTGGAAGCTGGTTACCACCTATGAGTTCTAATCATATTTTCAAACTATTTGAAATCAAACATCTGAGAGGAAGATTTTTTTTGTGAAATAGAGATAATAATTTGCTTACCTTCCTTGCAAGTACAACTGATGAAACAAAAAAACCCAGCCACCATATACTATCATGCAACTTAAGTCCATCAGGCAGAATGCAGAGCTTGCCAAAAAGCCCGTTCTGATTGTGTGCAAGGCACACAACGAGACAGAACAATGCTACAAGAGGGTTTATTTATAGAAATGAGAATGAAACTTGTTCTGACTTTTGAGGTATCATCTTCATTCATAACTAAACCAAACCCAGGCACTGAAGATGATTTTTTAACTTAATATCCCCCCGCTCAACTCAAAGATGTGAAAATGCAAAGGAGAATGAAAGACTTTACGGTATCATGCAATGATACTAATACTAAAAAAAAAAAACCAACCAAAAAAACAACCCAAAAACCCCACCAAAAAAAAACCCCAACTCACACAACTGTCATGAGGTTTCTCAACATACATATTGAAAATATACACAGCAGAACAATTGTTCCTACCTACCTGTTTACATGAAAAAAATTCACAACACAAACCCCAGTGACACACAAGCCTGCAGTCTGTGCTTCCGACAGATTAATATATTGTTTCCCACTGCTGAGAGCTGGTCTTGATTCAGTTAAAGCCTAAGCACTTAGGCTTTCCTGCTGGGAAACAAACAAGTCCAGTCGGTTTCAAGCATCTCCTATTAATACACAGAAACAATTCTCACAAGCCTGAAGGCGAAAAAAAGAAAAATAGTAGGTAAAGGCTGCACTAAACCATAACAAATGACAGCAAATCAAAAAGCTGCACTGAAACCCACCAGTTCACTAGAAAATTCATTGCAAAAGTCTGTTTACTTCATGGAGGAAGCCATCAGTGAGTCAATATCTACAAGAATTTTTTACATAATGGGAAAATTTTTATTGGCCAGAGGTTCACAGTGTTCTTAAATTTCCAGAAACTGCAGATGTAAAGATACTACTGTTAACCTAAACCAAAACCAAGAAAAGAAACTATCGGAGATGACACTCCATTTCACAACACAGCTCTACTGCTCTTCAACCTTCTCAGCACAGGAAAGACTTACACTCTGGTATTAAACGATGGAAATGTGAACACTGGAAACAGAGGAAGCTTTTAGACTACCACCAAATGGCATTAAAACGTATTAACCAGCATAAAACCTTGGCTAGCACATTGTTGCCATTTCTGAGCTGTGACACTAAGAACTGAAGTAGTTTAGGGAACCAGTTTTACTCTTGTATAAAATTAGTGAGCCAGTCAGAAGGTATTTACAAGAAAGCATGATACCATCTTAGTTCTTCCATTTTCACTTTACTTGTAAAAGCAAATAAGAGAGCCAAGAATCATTAGACAATAATGAACTGAAAGGAGTTCCTTCCTTCTTTTAATAAGGAAAACATGCTGCAACACCACTACAGTATAAAATCCAGTTTACTCAAACTAAAGTAGCTTGAATGAAGGAATCCTTCCTCAGTTTTCAGAGGGCTGATAACAGTTTAAGGATTATATTTAAAAACCAAAGAGTAAATTCAAAACATGGCACAGATTATATTATTCTTCTTAATCTGCTAAAAATGACCAATTTAAAAATGCAAATTATATTTCAGTTTCTGCTTTTAAAATATTTTGAATGATACTTAACAGTAAACATTTTCATCACAAAACTTTTTGGAAGTTGGAAATTGAATAAATATTTTTAAATTAATGTCATGGATCATACATGCACAAGTATCAGGATTAGAGTTCTAAAAGAGACTAAATTACGAAGCTGCTCATAAACTAAAGCCTATGTGTTAAATTTCAAAAGCACAGAGGTCACATTTGTTTTAGTACTGAAGTAGCATAATTCTATTACCACAACAGTGCAAAAACAACTTTCCTAGCAGGCCACAAAGCATTCAGGGGGACACATGATCAGAAGCTCAAATTCAGAAAATTAAGTTCATATTCAGCCAACCCTTAGTGCTGGCACTCCATAATGCAACATAGGAACAACTGTTTCTGTAGTTCTTATTTTTTAATCTGCTTTTGGCAATGCAAATCCTTTCTAAAGTATTCTGTTCTACTGAAATATTCTCATCCCCCACAGTACATCAAGACATCCCATTTCGTTCTTCTTCTCATAGACATTTTACCTATGTATTAGCCAGCAAAAGCCACGTTGATGGTAACAGAAGAATGAATGAGAAAGGTCTTCTGACTCAAGCAACTATATGCTTCTTTTTAAATTGAAACCTAGTGATGGGGGCTGCCTCCACTGCCCAACAGAACCAACCTGTAATTATGGAGAAAGACAAAAAAGCACACACAGAACAGAAAACAGAAGACATATTCCCTTCTGTTATCTGCTGATACACCCACTCATCTGAAGGCCTAAATTCTATGCCTGGAACATACAGACCAAGATCAGCAATGCTGCTGCACTGCTCAAGCAAAAAGCAACATCTCCATGTAGTAATTACCAAAGCATTCTCTTGGGTCCTCAGCACAGTTCCCCACGTGTCCATCAGTTCACACAGAAAGCAGCTCTGTTTCCTGGGGTAGTGAACACTGTTCCTCACCTGCAACCAGACTCTTCTGGCCAGTATTGACAGTGCTGTACTTACATGGACTTCACCATCTTTATCCACACACAGATTTATGTCCTCACCCTCCATGAACTGGCAGGCTGTACTCCTGATTGGCCTTACTTAAAAACTATAGCCAGAAAAATATTGGCTTTGTGGGTCTGCCTCAGGTCTTCCACTCAAATCCCAAGAGCAAGCACAGCTCTTCCTACAATGTTAAACATCTGGAAATCATGCTGGAGCAAGCTTAATCTGCTGCTTTGCAAGATGGTCCTACAGAGCTCAGAACCCTTGGAGCTACTCTTATAAGCTAAGGTAACACCATAAAACCCATTGCCTCGATTCAGATAGGAACATAATGGCAGAGAAGCTCCAGTAATTCTTTTCTAATGCTGTACCTCCACATGGTACAGGAAGAATCTCAGTACAGTAATCTGAAACACAAAACTCACAGTACAAATTAGGAAAAAAAAAACTCCAAACAAAACAAAATAACCACACAAGAAATAAAATACTATATAAAAAACCTAGAGCAGAGATAAAGGATGAATTAGAAAAACAAATCCTTGCAGCAGCAACAAACAGCTGTGTTCCAGCCTATAGAACAGCCCCTCATCTAGGCCTCTGGTGAATGAGAAAAAGGAGAGGATGAAAGCAGGCAGAACACCACTCCACACCTGAAAGACTCCTAATTCTGTAATGGAGACTTGTGTCTTTCTACAGTGCTCTGCCTGCAGACAATGTGCCCTGTAGGGCATATTGGCTCCCCAGACGTCACACCTGCAGTCCAACTATCCCCAAGTCTGAGCACACACTGGAGACAACCCTGAAGCCTTCTGTGTTTAGACAGCCACCAGAAACAATTACATCAAGGCAGACTGGAGGCAGTGGTCACTGATTTAACACGGGGAACACTCCAACATCTATACCCCCTTGCATTTCTCCCTCATTCAGTATCGGCAGCAGATCAGTTTTATCAGTTAACATCATGCTGAAAATTCGTCAGCCTCATTTCAATTCTCACACTGCCTGCCTTTCCAAAGTTAGTTTGGATTGTCTAACTAGTTCTGCCACAGTCACAGCAAAGCTGTGATACTGTCAAAGAGGACTGATTGACCACAGGGAGTATCTGCAGGAAGAATGACTCCAAGTCACCACTTATCCTACTTAGTGAAAACAGATTAATGGCCTACATCATCTTAGAACAATGGAAGCTGAACTGTTCTGTATTAATTTACAGCCATTATACACTAGCCTCTTTACTCTCACATCTGGAGAAGCAGGGTAGGTAGCTGTAGGGAAACACCACCTCAGAAGTCACTTGTAACCAAACATTAAAGCGTTTTTAAAAACATTTCTATTTACAGGAAAATGAGTAGAGACCAGAAGAACAGAGACATCCGTTTAAGGAATGCGTCATATGGGCTCAGGGAGCGCTAACAGGGAATAAGGCCATATAGAAACATTATTAAAACACTCACTAAATGCTCTTGTTTCTGTCTTATTTAATGTATGTAACATTTGGCAGTAGGCTCTGATGCTTGAGCCCCGGTAACTTTCTACAACATTAAGATATTGGTACATCTTTATTTGGCCTTCCCACCTCTTCCTTGAAATTTACTATGCTTGCAGTAGTGAAAAAAAACAAAAACAAACCAAACAAACAAACAAACAAAAAAAAAACAAACCAAAAAACAAGACAAAACCAAACCCAAACCTAAAATCATGACAAAATCATGGTTTTTACAGTTCACTTCACAATGTCATATAACATAGAACTCATGTTCAGCAGTGATTTAAACACTAGGTTTAAAGGTAGAAAGGGAGTTCCAGCACTCTGCAGTTCTGGGCCTATTCTGAGTGATGAAGACACACGATTTCATTTTGGTGTCAGTAACAGCATCAAGCCTGACACATTGCATCTAGTGTCAACATCAGGCTCTAGTATTTCATTTAATAACTCAGAACAGCCATTCATATTTATTATCAAGAGCTTTCCTGTACATCAATAAATTCTTGCCCAGGCGCATGGGACATGTACTCATTTCTCACAAGATACTTGTGCAAATAAAATCCTTCATTTATGCAAAATCTCATGTTTGATCATTTATTTACTACTTTTTTTTTTTTTTAAGCAGAAATATACCATCCCACTCATTTTTGGTGGGTGTATCACAACCCTGCTCTTATCACTCCCGCTAGGCCTCCCCTCACTCCCTTCTTCACCTAAAAATAAACAAGACACAACCTCAATACACTACAATATGTTGTCACTTCTTCCCTGTCCTGACTACATCCTCTCTGATCAACATGACAGTGGGCTTTGCTGTTGGATGCCATTTTGGCTGTAGGAGCAACTGTTATTCCTCAATCTGGAGTCTAAGCACAGCAAAATGCAGTGACAAACCCTGTTAATTGCCAAATCTTAGCCAGTCTCCCAACCACTTCAAAGTCAAAGTAGGAGGGAAGAAGCAAGACCTGGTTTTGTTAATTTTTATGTATCTACTAAGACAGTGCAGAACACTATTAGCCTTCTCTCCCCACACTATCCTGGACAATGTCAGAATCAAGGCTTTCTATGCAGGGTGACCAAGCACAATTTTCTTCCTTCCTGACTGGTTTCCACCTTCAGCTTTGGCCCCACTCACCAAGCCCATCACGTAACCAAGGAAGGACAAGTTCACATTTGATACGACATTGTATGGCTGGACATCACAGCTGCTATCTTTTAATTGCCCTTTAAGGCTTTAGCCAGCTCTAAGTTACTATTAGCAAACTGATAAAACACAAATGGCCAAGTTCTCTCACACAACAACTTGTCCATTTTTCCACTTATCACACTGAGTTATTCCAAAATAAATGATTAAGATCAAGAAGAATCATTCCCCTGCCTATTACTTGAACCTGTTATATTACTTACTGTTAATATTTTGAGGAACTAAGAGCATCTGACAATCACACATTTTAATCCTGGCCAAGGTTAGAAAGCCAACAAAGATTTTTGCAAACTTCTCTATTTCTCTTTGAAAACAGAAAATTGCATGTGACACCCACTGGCTCTCTCACACCACTTCAACAGCTGTTAAACTCAGGTCAAGGCTGTTAAGCTAGGCTTCCAGCTGCTAGATCTGAAATTATTTAAACTTTCTAACTCTAAGAAGTGGATTTTTGCTATGCTACATCTTCTTCAAAAGAAAGAAAAAAGGATTACTCTCAGTTTCTTATGAAAAAAATGCATCTCTTGTATTTCTTGCTCAGTGCTTTTCAATGCTACTAAACTTTTTTTGCTAGCTGATTATAGTTACCTTGACTCTGTAAATCACACTAAAATTACTTCTACCTGTAATGAAAAGAGAACCCAATGTGACTAACTTGATTGCTCTTGGCCAGCACCATTTCTAAAAATTAAGTTTGGGGGGTTTTTTCTACTTACAGCCCTGTAGTGTGGGAGAATTCAGAGACCTCAGCAACCTCACTCTGCTATCTTTGAAGCAACCCTACCAGCAAGGAGTACTTAACAAATTCACTTTTAATTTAGTTCATATCTGAGCTCTACCTACTGCAGAGAGAGACAAGGGTCTAATCACAGGTGCTTAGTACAATTCCAGATGCCAAGTCCTGTGCAGAACTGGCAGATAAAGAGTTCAGCCATATCTCATACTTTTTGAGCATCAACTTCACACCACAGGGGACAGCGTACAGCATTTAAGATGGTACTCAGTGCCTCTGTGTGCAGGCACCATCTTTGTTCCCTTAGGTTTTTCTGAAGTCAGTCAGGGCTTAAGCAAAGAAATACCATCATGATGTGTTTAAGTTACAATACAGCTCTTTAAAATGAAATGCTAGCAGACAGGGCAAAAGATCATAGGAACTCAAAAGATTCACAAGCGCGTTTTTGCTGTAATAGTCTAACTAATTTGGGGATTTTTAAATCAAATATTTCTTGAGACTGCAGTTCTTTAATGCTACACTATCCCCATCTACATGACAGCAGGGTATGAACATAATGGAGTCAACATTTGCACAGATGAGAGCTACAACAGAGGCAGCTGCTAAAATCTAAATCATCCACACAAAAAGCATATGATTGATTCCTTCCATACCTCCTTCCCATGATGACAGCCTGTCTTTTTAGTATTTTATCTAATCACTTCAAACTGAAAAAAAACCCCACCTTAGCAAGTATTCCTACACTTGAAAAGTTTATTTTAATAAAGAGAAGACCTTAAAAAGAAAAATGCAGACATGGAAATAGTTCTAGGCAGAAGCCTGCTTCTATTGGGTATATAAATATTTCAATCCCAGCAGCACCACCTAATGGAGAGCTCACCAATTTTCCCCCTTCTTTAACATGACAAATATTTTAGTTTGGAGGTGTTAACAACAGGTACTTTAGCACATGGCCTAATTATTACCCTATAAAATCTGATTAGCTACAAGAGAAGCCAAACCATTTCTCCATAGACAATCACGGTCCTTTTTTCTGCACACACCCACATTACACTCATACAGAAATTTCTTAAGTACACAAGACCTTTGTTTAACCAGGAGATAAGATTTTAGGAAGATTTTAGTTAGAAATTTATAAAAAACCCCAAACAACAATAACTGTGCAGCAGTTCCAGCCACCTTAGGCATGTTTCAACTTGCCCTCAGAAAGGAAAACAGAGATGCCATTACCTCTAAAGTGTACAGAACACTGAGAAACCCCAACCTAAGATGAAGTTACGCATTCCTAGACATCTTCAGGCTGCAATTCTGCTACAAAACACCCTATGGGAGATGTGCAGCAATTTATTGTAAGCATCAATAAAGTGTACAGCATGATGCCTGTTGCAAACATACATCATTTATCTCTTGCCAACAGACATGACAGAACTTACGTATAACTGGATACACAAGAAGTCAGTTTTTCCCTCACTGCCTTTTGTCCTCCATGTTCATTATATAAATCACGACACTGAAAGTAAGGGTTCAACTACATTGAACTTTTCCAATTAACTCAGCACATGGACACTTGTTCTGGAATAACTGCCTTTTTATGTATGGCTCAGAGGACATTCAAAGTCTGTCTGCCTCAGCTCATCTCAAAACAGTCAACTAATATACTGAGAGTTCATATTAAAAAAAAAAACCAAACTAAAAACCAAAAAAACACCACTAAAATCTTAGTCATTAATTCTGCAAAATTACACCATCATACTTTGGCTATATGTACTAAAAGCTTTAATTATACAAACAAGATCATTCCAAGCTTCTTCCTCATTTATTTTGAGAGAGTCTCCTCTGCAAAAAGACACAGAATGCAGTGGGTAGATATTTATTTGCATGTCCTAAATCTGTCTTTAAAAAGCAAACAAAAGCACACACAAACCCAACCAAACAAAAAAACCCCGACACAACAACAACAAAAAAAAAATCCCAAACATCAACCAAACCACACAAACTACCAAAAGAGTAAATCCCCCAAAACTCCCTCAAGATCTTACTGGCTAAAATACTGAAAGTTGCATGTCTAAATAATCCTTTTCAAAATGAAAGTGCAGTTCTCAGGAATTTGCAAGAAGGAAAGAGGAATAGGGGAAATTTATGGTGCCAACTAGTGAAAAATGTCTGATGAAATTCAATACTCAAATAATAATAAACTTGCTTTATCTTCCTAGAGATTGCAAGAGAATTCTTCTGTCCATGCTCAAAACCACACTGCTACAAAAACCACCTGCCAAACAGTATGAGCAACACAACAGCAATATCTACTAGCTGAATTACAGCAGAGGATTCATTGGCATTTCCATCACATATTGACACCATGGGTGAGTAGTGAGATGTATTTGCTAATCTGAACTATAGCATGCTCAGGTTCTGTAGATAGAAACATGATTCAACTCCTGACAGAGAACAGGATACTACTGACTTCAAGGGATACTGCATGTCATTAACGTCAAATGAAGTTAGCACAAATCCTTTATTCCCCACTCCCCACCAAAATACTCAATTGGAGAATGCAATGAAAATACTACTGCATCAAAGGGTTCCAAAACTGCTAGAGAGGCACACATGCAACTCAGCAGTCTTCATTTATTCAGGTATCCAACCTCCCCCTACTCAAACTGCCAACTGGGAACATTTTGAGAACATGGCGTTTTACAGCCACAAGGACTTTTACCTTCATCTACTGAATACAGAACTGGTATCCTAACTAAGTTCAACCACAACAGCTGTAATGATAAAAACATTCCCTGAACAGAAAAGAGGACAGTGGAAAGGATGGAATAAAAACAAGTGTAGAATCACAGACATATGCACTTCAGACAACACTAAGGGTACACTGCAGTGTGTCTTTGGTGACCTGGAAGAGAAGAGTATATTAATTCACCTGGAGTGGGAGGTGGGGCAGAGGGGGAATCACAGAAGCAGGCAGCTACAGAGAGGTCAAAGAAAAGTGGATTTTGCAGACAGGAATTACTTGCCAGAGTGTGAAAATAGGTACAATCCTGGAAACAGGTATTTCAAGAAAAAGAAAAAGAATTATGTAAATGGAAGTAAAGGGGAGAATGCAGTTACTTTGCTCAAGTGCAAGGATGAAACCACCTTGGAATAAAAGTCATCCGTTAGCAACCCTAAAATTGTGCGAAATCTGATTGAAAGCAGGTCAAAATAAGTCACTTCTAAGAATCAGAAGGACCAGCTGTAGAAATTAAAAGCATTTATACTGTTTGGACAAACATGATGGAAGAGAAGCACAGCACAGACAAGAGCAATCCATTGGTAACTGAAGAGCTTAAATGCAGGAAGAGGAGTCACTTGGGATGGTTTAAAGGAGATTAAAACAAGAACAAGTTAAATGAAAATTATGAAGTTATACTTCCTGTGCAAAAATCAAGACCTACATCTGCGAGTCATTAATTTACAAGCCTCAACACACAAAGAAACCCACTCTCACAAGGTTCCTCTCTGTGTAAAGATGCAGAGTGGGCACAGTCAATCTGGTGCAGCACACAAAATCTTCATTAAAAAACCTCTAATAATTGCTCCAATTATCTCTCTCTCACATGTACAGAGATGAGGTTACAAAACACAATCCATTCACATTGCTAAAATTTGGTTTACGAGCTGAGCTTTGCTGCTACAAAGTAGCACAAATACCATGCAGGTTGGCTCCATAAAATAAGTAAGAAAATGTTACTTTTCTAGAACATTCAAAGGAGAAAGCCAGGAACAAGAACAGGCACAGGAACATCTACCACTGAAAAAACCCTGTCCTGTACACCCAGCTTCACAGAGCACTACATGTTTGCTGTGGGCATCAATGGAAGAGCAAAGCAAGTGCTGTGCTGTTTCCTGTCCCAGGACGCTGACGGTGCAGGATGGCACAGCTCTGCAGAGGCAGGACTGGATGCCTCCACACAGCACTTGTAATTCACTCACTTTATCAACAGATGACGCCTGCACTGCCCTGCTGGGTCTCAGCACCTCATCATTTTTATGTCCTCAGATCATAGGAAAGTACCGCTATTCCCATGTTACTACAGACTAGGAAAATGGTCTGTATATGGAGCAAGAAGCTAGACACAAAATAAGCCACTAGCTGCATCAAAGTTATTTTCAGAACCCCAGTCAGATACCACCTAAGCCTGCACAACACCCCAGTTTCTCCTTCCTTTCCCAGCACATATTCCACACTTAAGAAAACATCCTGACAACGTCGATAACCTCAGGAAGAACATCAAGTTCAAATGCATGAGAAAACAAACAAAACAAAGAGGATGAAGCATCAGCAGACTCTAACTCTTTACTCATCCTGCTAATCCTAACAAAAGTCCTAACCACTTGACTGAGACATCATGCTTCCTCTCACTCTGTTTCTTAGGCACATTGAGTTTTGATTTTTCCTGGCATGGCAAAAAGTTTCAAGAGAAGGAAGTGACACTACTCTCAACTGGCCTGTGGTTTGATGATGAGAATAATCCCCAGGGAAGTAGGAAACTTGGACTGGAATCCCCCTTCTGCCCCTGGCACTCGGACATGATGTCACATCATTCAGCACTACAACATCAAAGCCCCTTGTTGGTTTGGCCCTATCTGAAAGGCCTAAGTACACTCATCTACAGGAATGACAGAAAACCAAAGCCCAGCCTCCAGGTCTCCTGGTTTTACACTGGCACCTGCAGTTCTTCTCTTTCTTGATAGATGTCAAAGCTTGCAGAAACAAAGTGGCAGCCAAGAAGGCACTTATCTTACACTAGCACCTGCAACACATTTTTCAAGACAGATGAAATCCAAATTACTTGTTTTCCGAGACGCCTAAGAAAGCTGTAAAGACTCATGGCATTTTGAGCTCATCTTCCATGTGCATATCTTCCTTTATCTACAAAAATACATTTTTCATATTAATGCAGAAACCAAAACATGAGACAAAAGTCCAGTATTACTCCAAATATTAAATTTTCCTAATTACGAGCTACCATACAGTCATCACTAAAACATGCAAAATGGAAGATTCATTACTTCTTTCACAAATATTTTTGAGAAGCATTTACTATTTGTGCATGAAAAGATTCACTTCAGAGAATTTAAATTACTACACCATTAGTAGCAACTTTTATCATGGCAAATAATCTACAGAATGTTTCCTCTATGCATCAAACTATTTTACAAATCAACATTTTATGAAACTATATAAAATAATACAGAACTACAAAATATTCCAACTTAAGGTGTTCTTGCTGTGCCCACTGAGATTCTATAGCCTGCAACTGACAAAAATTCAAATCCTGATGTCCAAGTACACAACACCCCAAATTTCAGTAGGAGGAGTGAGCAGGGGATGGAATCCATCACACACACACAATACTGAACTTCTGCACACACAAACATGTTGAGACTTTGCTTCCCAGGCTGCCTTGACTAGATGAACAGCAGAACTTGAAATTCTACCGAAATCACATTTTATACATGCAGAGCAAAGCAGCGGGGAAGAACAACAGCATGGAAATCAAAGGCTTAGCATTTTTTGGGGGGTGGAGAGGATTAGTGACCTACAGTTGTTGTATATAATTTTAGAGACACTCGCCCTGTTAACCTAGTTACAAAGCCAACAGTCAGTAGCAATTTGAAGTCACAGTCAACGATATTTTTCCATCAGGGCTCCAGAAGAGAACATGTACATGAAGAAAACAAACACTCCCTCAAAGACCATGTAAATGTCTCTCCCTCTCTCACACACATATGGAATTCTCAATAGCAAATCACCTTTTGCTTCATTTTCTCCTTAAGTTCTAAGATGTTTCCACTGGATACTTTCCTTACTTCCCTTAGATATCCTGAGAGCTTTTTTGCATTTATTTCCTTTTCTCTTCTTTCCCATTACAAAAAGAGAGAGAGAACACATCTTCCTACTTTGTGGGCATCTAATGATAGCTCATTACAAGGTGACTCCCTTTTCCTTCCAATTCTCTAGTCCTTCCTCCCACCATAAGAAAAAAGACTAAAAAAAAAAAAGAAATGCTTGTGATTTGTCAAAACTAAATATACTCACCTTAAACTATCCATTTATGAGGGCATGGGATTCCAGCAGGCAGAGCTGGGAAACCAGTTATATTCTCTCTGCCAGCCCCTTACTACTGTAGTTTCTACAGCACCACTTCATCACCACAGGTTAAAAAGTTTAAGATAAAACCTAGTGCAAGTACAGCACTCCCTCTTGTGCTATAATCACACCTCTATTTTGCTGCACAAAACCACACAACTCTCATTCCCTTGGCCTTTTTTCCCCATATTTCATTTTGAAATCTCCAATTTCTCCTACCACTTCTGGTGTTCCTGTGCCAGACACCAAAAATTCAAGGAGGGTTCAAACACAAGCATTCTATTCAGAAAGTATCCACAGCTTAAAGAAACAAACACACACAAACTCAAGTCTTGGCAATTCTTTAAAGGAACTGTGCACCACTATACAGATACCTGAATACCAGTGTGTAATGAGCAATCTTCACACATCATAAGATGCAGCACCTTCAACTAAGAAACACTATCATAATAAAAAAACTGTAACAAAATCCAGTAACTACATCTCTAAGAGATAAGAGATCAGAATGTTGTATTTTTACAATACCTATTCATACAAGGCCAGTTTAGGATACTGGAGTAGATTTAAGTCATTCTTATTTTTAAACTGCCTTTTCATCTGAAGAAGAACTATGATCGGCTGCTTATCAATCAAAAATCAAGGTTTTTGGCTTTTTGTATTTTCAGCATTGCCATATCTGGAACAGCTGGACTTCAGTACAAAAAGCCATTCCTCTTCTCTCCTTAAGTGTTCATTATGAACAAGAACAATGCCAAAGACCTAAAATACAACATAATCCCAAGATAATTTCAAAGACAAACTGTATTTACATGGACTAGTAAGACTTCAAAAATAATCTTTGGTCATTGATGCTGATGTATCAACAGTAAATATGCTTACACGATACTCAAATTCTCTGAATCCATGCAAGAATGGGTTCTCAAAATTGGTATCATCAAACTTAATTACAAGAGGACTTCAGGAAAGCCTAAAGACTGAGTCATTTAGCACCCCCTTTTGATTAGAATTAATTTGCATTGATACCGAACACACTTTATGATTCTATATTCTAGGTCCAGCTATTATTAGAAGCAACTCACCAAGTCGTATTTCAGTAAAACACCTACCATTCTTGTGCTGGAACAACCCAACTTTTATAACCCCCTAGCGCTGCCTGCTTGCAATGCCCAAGCTCATGATACATCAATGTTTCCGTTACCAAGCTCTATGACAAGGGGTTTCCCAGTGCAGCCATAAAAAACTGATTCCGTCCAAATGTTCAAGTATTTCTCACCTTAAACGAACAGCTCTCTCCCTAATCACCACAAATAGCATTTAGATCTCAATCCACATGTGGTATGAGCCAATGGTTAAAAGGACAACAAGCAGTATATGGTATGGTCTCTCCAGTTCTGAACAACCACCAGTGCAGCCTTTTAATCCAGGCTTCCAGGCAAGTCAATAGCCATTTTAAATGCAGATTTCTACTAACTACTTCAAATTATACTATTTCATTTGTCTAAGCTAGACACTGCTAGTACATCTTTGCATCATGCACTAAATTCCTTTCCAGTCTATGAATGCAAGTCCAGATTAGTGCTCAACAATGCTACGTGCATCCTATGGGACAAATCTGCAAGGAAAAACACAACATTCTACTCAAGAAATAGAAAACACGTAAATTACAATATACCGTACATAAGGCTCAGATCTCAACAAGCTAGAGAAGTCACAGACCCAGAGACAGCATATTTGAAATTGTATCACTGGGACTTCCCACATTTTACTACTACAGAAACAGCAAGAGATGAAAGATGCCCTAATGCGTGGTAAAGATCCACGCAGAGGAGCACATACAGTCTGTCACGTCACACACAAGATCTGATCGGCAGAACATGAGATTATGCCTCTTAACATTAATACAATTTCTCCTGATTTTCTGCAGGTAATTCAGATCTCAGGCACTCAAAAGACACAAATAAATCAAGACGTAAATGCCTTACCTTCCTATTTTACAAGCCACTGCAGTTCTCAGATTATGAGTCAGTCATAGGTTAATCTGCAGAGGAATGACTCAGTATAAACTTTTAAACATTCATGATTTTTTTCTAACCTACAACACGGCGATTCATTCAACGCGCTAAAACGCGGCGTCGCGAATCAGCGCATGAAATGAATGGCGTGAAAACAAAACACTTTTCTTTCCGCTCACGGCAGGCAGACGGGGATAGCGCAGCGCCGGTGCGGGCAGGCGGACTTTGCGAAAACACAACTCCTTGCGCGCCGATGAGGGGCAGCTCCGGCGGCGGCGGGTCCGGGCGCAGCCCCATGGCCGGGGAGCGGCGGGGGCTCCGCCGCAGCGGCAGNGCCGCCACGGCGGCAGCGAAGCTCCCGCCCTCCCTCCTCCTTCTCCGCCGCCCAGCCGAGCCGAGCCGAGCCCCGCGGCCGCCCTACCTGCGAGCGTGTGCGGGGAGCGGGGCGGCGGGCGGCAGCTGGAGCCGGGCGAAGGCGACCGCCAGCCCGGCGGAAAGTCCCGACCGCTGTGCGCCGTCTCCCCCCGCCCCGCACTTCCTCTCCCGCCCGCTCGGGCTGGAAATCCCCGGCGAAGCCCGCTGCTCTCCCGGCTCCTCCCAATCACCGAGGGCGGGCCCGGCACAGCCGCTCAGCGCGCAGGCGGCAGCCAGGGGCCGGGCTTGTCCTGGCCGCTGGCCCCGGCTGCACCTGATGCTGCTGTCACCCCCCTCCCGCGGGCACGACTCGGGCAAAGGGGCCCCGCGCCCGGGGAAGGAGGCGCGGGCTGGGCTGCGGGGGACGGCGCGTCCCGCTCCGGGCCGGCGTGGTGCCGGCGGAGCCGTGGGGGCTCGGCCGGAGGGCGGGCGCTGCTGCTGGGCACTGGGGGAAGGAAGGGCGCGGGGGATGGCGCCGGGACGCGGGGCTCCGGGAGAGCCGCTCGCTTCCCCTGCCTGTCCCGAGGGAGGTGCAGCAGCCCCGCTCAAAGAGGCTCCTGGAACACAATAGCGTTTATTAAACAAAGAAAATGCCGCTGGGAAGAATGAGAGGGAGCCAAAACAGCAGTTGGGAGCGGGAGAAGGGTCTGGAAGAGATCAGGAAAGAGCAGCGAGCCAGAGCCGCTCGCCCCCGGGACAGGCCGGTCGGGGCGCCCCGGCAGCCGCCGGCCGGAGGGGCCAGCCCCGAG
>VYZP01001722.1:56853-143713 GCA_013400635.1 Hypocryptadius cinnamomeus | reverse complement strand
CGTTGGGGCCCGCCCCCGGGCCCGGGCGGCGGGCAGGGGGTGGGGGGCGATCCCTGCCCGGCGCCCCGGGGGTGCGAGAAGCACCCGCGTCCGCTCCGCAGGCGACCGGGGAAAGGGGGCGGCGCTGGCAGCCCATAGAACCTGTCGCTCCGGGCAGCCAGGTGAAATAAATGCCTGCGTCGTGCTCCGCTAGCTCCGCAGCGTGTCCCGACCGGGGCATGTGTTCCGCCTGTACCGGCGGTCACGCTTTTACGCGGGGCATCGTTGGCTGTCGTGGCTTGTCGTGTCCCCGCCGCCTCACCGGGCTGCGGGCAGAGAGGGAGGGAGGGAGGGAGGGGGGGGGAGAGGGAGAGGGAGAGGGAGAGGGAGAGGCGGCTCTGGCGCAGAAGCGGCGCGGGGGCTCAGCTGGAGCCGGGAATGCCCAGCCGGAGCTGCGGATGGGGGCTCAGCCGGACCCTTGGTCCATGGTGGGCTGGAGGAATTGCCCTACAGGGGCCTTCGGAGCTCTGGGTGCAGCGATGGGGCTGGCAGCCGGGAGAGCCGCAGCTCTAAGGAATGTGCAGAGCTGAACACGGAGAAATGTGTGGTGTTTGGCTAATTTCAGTGGGATGAGGTCACCGTCCTTTTTGGACGATGTTTATCGAGGGATCACTAGGGAGGAACAGTTGGATGCGTGATCCTGAACGGACAAGCTTTGCGTCATAGTTGCCGCTTGCAGCATCTCCACGCGTCCCGAAATCCATCCTGACCCTCCTCGGTGTTCATATCCCCCGGCTCTCCGTACCGCCCACGCCACGCTGCCCTGCAAACCGAAACATCTCTAGCTCCGGCACTGTCCTCACCAGCCGCTAAATCACGAAGCCTGGCCGCACTGCTAATTCCCTCCTGTGTGCTGTTTTTCTCCTCATCCCACTTCTCTGCTTTCTCTCTTTCCCCCTCTCTCCCGCCTTTGCTGCTGTCCCCAGTCAAAGGCTGGCTTAGCTGTCAAGACAACTGCGGCTTTTGAAACGATGCCGTGAACCTGCCATCAGAAAGACAGTCTCAGACGGATGTCTTACACGTTCTCATCACTTGTTCAAGACTGCTTGGCTCTGGACCGGCAGAAAGGATTGTGCACCAAGCCTGGATTTCTCCAGCAGCAGGGCTGCAAATAAGTTTCTATCACAGACAAACCTGCAATTTCCTCCTTTGCCACTCTCTTTGCTGTTGTGTGTGTCTCCTCTTGTTTTGCCCTAAAAAAAAAAGAAAAAATGGAGAAAACATAATAGGATTCCAATGCCTGTAGCTCTAGCAGCTGTGCTGATGTATTCTTCCCCAAAGAGAGAAAACAAATTCTTATACCATTTAAAGATGTCAGAAGCCTTTCCACATTAAAAAAATGTTTGTTGACGAAGGGATAAAGTGATGATTTGATGAAATACTTAGCATTTCAATTGCTTTGGTGTTTTTTTTTCTTTTTCCATACTGTGATTCCAAAATTTTAGAGATTTCTAATACAATTATTACAGCAAGATATGTCACCAATGTTTAGTCTTTAATTGGTTTAGAATTCTGTGTTATAAGCAATGTTTTCTCTGGGGCTTAAAGTGTTGTCTCAAGGCTGCTGTGATATGCTGAACACTTCTGCTTGGCAGTATTATTTAGAATATAGTCGTTGGAGGGGTAGCTACTTAAAACAGCAGAAATTATAGTAAAGACCATGGAGTAGCTCTATATTTTAATAAATTGTTTGAAGAAATAAAATAATAGTGCATTACATTGGAAAATCACCTGAGAGGAAAGAATAAAAAAAATCCACTGAAAGAAGAGTGATAATTCCTTAAAAACTTGGACAGGGATACTTATCTCCAAAAACTATTTGGAAGACATAGAAGAGCAAATGGCATGTGATTATGGGAAACTAATTTCTCAGCTGCAGACTGGAAGGTACCACTGGGAACTGGTAGGGCTTAAATGTTCTGGAGTGTTGTAGAAACTCGATTTCTCAAGCAAACAGTCCATGAGAGAGGATGCTATTTTAGGACTGGTATTAATAAGCAGCAAGGACCTTGTAGAAGGCCAGAGTGTTGAAACTGATCATGAACTGAGTGATCACAAACTAATCCAGCTGAAGTTAAACTGCAAGAGGGACAAATGGAGATATTTGACTAAGACTTGGGATTGCAGAACAGCAAACTTAGAGGAATGGGGAAAATTCCTGAGGCTGACATGATGGATGAACCCAATGATGATTTTTACTTAGAGAAAGTGGAAGAAGCAGCAAATAACAATTGCCAAAGCAAGGATTTGTTCAAGGTTAAAGAGGCTAGAAGCAATACCCTGTGCCTAAAACAGTATAGTGAAAGAAGGAGGGTGGTGATGCTGGTAGCATTGGGTCTACGGCTCCGACCTTACTATGGGGGTGAGTTCCTCCATGAGACAATGACTGTGAGCTGCCAGCAGAATGGCTATGGAAAAGACTCACTTGAGTCTATGATGCACAAAGCATGGTATTTTTAGTGGAGAAAGGGAAGTATTAATATGGCTTTACACAGTACAGCTGAGGAACCTTGCTTGGAAAATTGCATCCAGTTCTGGTGACTTACGGTCGGAAAAGATTGACTCAGGTTGCCACAGGTGCAGAAGAGGAATGCTGGGATGGCAAGGAGCAGAGTATCTTTATTCTTGAGTGGGAGCTACAAGCAAGCAAACTGAGCTTCCTCAACTAGCCAAATTAAGCCAAAATAGTGTGATTCAGGCAGTAAATAGCAAGGAAAGAGTATCATTTAAATTAAAGGATTATGTTAAAACGGTGATGCGTGGTCATAAATTGGTCATGAGTATACTTAGATTGAAAAGCTTTCTAACCATTCCAAGAGCAAACAAACAGTACTCCAGGAACAAACACCTACATGGTTTTAAATCAGGGCATGATGCTTTGTTGTGTCCAAAGGGGATCTGAAGACAGCTGAGCTGCTGACCTTTGACATTGTACTGTAATCATTCCCAAGTTTCAGGCCTACTTCTGGTCCTCTGCCCCATCTACATTTGGCTTGTGAGGTTTTTTTCAACTGCCTCTGAGGCACTGGAACTTAGTCAGAGACAGGATGTAGAAAGGGCTGGTGACATTAAGTCATCAGGTGGTTTGTGGTGGATCTTGCTCACAGCCATACTGTGATTGCCAGATTTGTGTCACCACAAAACCTTTTCCTTCAGGTGAGCCTGGCAAAGAACTGTCTTGTGTTCCCCTTGCCACCTTCTCAGAATCTTCTGGGAGATGTATTTGGTAAATATCTTGTTGCATGGGTACTGGTTATAGTCTTCTCTGATATTGTGCTTGAGAGGTTTAGCCTTTTTTTGACTGCAGCTCTAATTTTATTACCTCTTACCAAAAAGGGTTTGGTGACTCTTGATGAGTGGGGGTGCAGAAAAGTTATTGCTCTGAGATCTCCTAAACAAAATGGCCATTTTGTGTTTGTAGAGGGGGATCATTCCCAGTCCTGTCTTCCCAGAGGTGGCATCAACAGGTTATTTTTAATTCTGGAAGTAAACCTGAGAGAGGGAGAGAGAAAGAGGGCAGCAAACCATTGTTTCTTGTGTGAATTTGCTTATTGCAATTAACAGTCATTCAGCTGAACATTTGTAATTTGGAATGCTGCAGTACATCCCTATTAACCCTGCTGTTTCAGGTGCAATTTGGCACTGCTTCTGTATGGAATGCTAACTCTTAAGTGTCGTGGTTTGTGTGCTTCATGTGGCTTCTCCACAGTTTCTGCAGAAGGTGGCTATGGGTTTTTTCCTAATCAATACCTATTGTGGATCTGAGCAACACTTAGCAGGAGCCAGTTTCTACATTTCTGGCATTGAGGCAGTTTCTTGACTTGCAGCTTCCTCATCCTATGCTCTGGATTGAAGATGCTTATTAACAGAATAATAAAATCATTACATTTATATTCTTTTTTATTGCTGAAGCAATGCCCAAGAGGACCTGTATTGTGGGAATACACATTCATTTATTGCATCCTATACATGAGATAGGGGTTCCTCAGGGTTTATTTCAACTGCTACTAGGCAATAATGTCTAATGTGATAGCCCATTTGTTTAGGGAAAAAAATTCCCCTGGCCAAGCTATGATTTTCTACTTTAATTTCCTAAAAAGTGGTGGTTTTCCAAATGACAATCATTTAAGGTGAAACATTTCCCAGCTCTTCCAGAAGTAAGTTATATATACCTTTCTGCATTTGCTATGTAACCCTTTCCTTTCCTTTCCTTTCCTTTCCTTTCCTTTCCTTTCCTTTCCTTTCCTTTCCTTTCCTTTCCTTTCCTTTCCTTTCCTTTCCTTTCCTTTCCTTTCCTTTCCTTTCCTTTCCTTTCCTTTCCTGTCTTTCCTTTCCTTTCCTTCCCTTTCCTTCCCTTCCCTTCCCTTCCCTTCCCTTCCCTTCCCTTCCCTTCCCTTCCTTTTAATTCCCAAGTCAACTTACAGAGCTACTTCATACTTGAAAAGGAATATTAGTAAGGCATAACACAACTGCATCTCTGTAATCTTAGGGCCTTCTTACTCTCTTGTTGAGACTATCGAAAATATATTGAGGTCCCCAGGCTCCCCTGTTATCAAGACTGCCATTGTGCCCATGCTAAACTGACTTAGGAGTCAAATGAAATTTTGGAGGGCGTGTCAGTGGATTCCCAAAGAGGCCTGCAAAGTGGTTCATGTGAACTCTAAGCTGTGCCTGGAAAAAGAGACAAGATACAGCTGCACAGCAGGGAGTGACTGGAGCACAGCAATGCCTCAGCCATACATCTGCCTCTTGGTGTGGCTGCAAAATCAGAACTGTGGTGGGAAGAGTTGCAAACTCAGCAAGATCAGCTCTCCACCATGTGGAGATTTCCCTGTGACAGCTGAATCTGAATATGACTGATAAAAGCATCTTAAAGGCTGCTTTGTGCCTTCAGAGCAGCACAAAGAAGCTTTATCAGGAAGAAGGATTTGGTCCAAAAGATTTCTCCAGACATAAAGTGTCAGTTATTATGCTAGTTTGTAGCTAGCAACTGCAAGGATTCTCTTGAAACCTGGCAAAGTAAAAGGCTGACATGAATATAACAGCTGTATGGATTTATTCAGATGCCCTCATTTTCTGGATGAAACATCCTTAGGTTATCCTGATATTCTTAGGATCTTTTGTCCATCAAGAATCTCAGAATCTAATCACACAAGAGAAAAAGCCTTACCTAACATTGTCAGAAAGACCAGGTGGGTACACTTTCAGTGCTGAGAGTCTTTCATTATTGTAGAAATTGTTGCAGGCTCTTCTTCAGTAATCAATAGTAGCTCTTTCTTCAGAGTGATGTAACTACTTTTGCTTTCACCTTTTCTGCATGTAGTCATGGGAACACCAAACAACCTGTGAGAACCAGGCTTAGGAATTATTTGAGCATTTGAGATGATTGGGAGGTGGTCACTGTATCATAATTTTCCTGGCTGCCAGCTTAGCTGTGTGCCTTACCCCCAGGGCTGTCAGAGCATCAGAACAGGTCTGAGAGGCTTTTTCACCCTCCCTTTTATTGACAGTGCTCTAGGCAGTTCTAAAGGGATATTTCAGAGGATTTTGGAAGGTTGTTTGAGCCTCTGGATGTTCTTTTGTTGTAAGTAAACAGTCTATAAAAGGTGCATTTCCAAAGCCTGAAGTATTCTGTCCTGAATTCACATGCAGCCTGACCCAGGCAGACCAGCCAGACTTCAGTACTGAAGAGATTACACAGCATGGAACCTCTGTGTTTGCTGCCCTGGCAGATGCCTGAAGAGTGTCCAGTCAGGAGAATCACCATGTAAAGAACAGTTGTTCTGGAAGCCTAGAGGAAAACACTTCTCTTGTCAATGGTTTCCTTTGTCTTAACCTACATCCAGTCCTCTAGTGGATCCACACTTGTGGATTCAAGATGTGCACATCTGTATGACAGCAGAAAGTCCTTCTCTCTGGCTTTTACCTTGAAGCTTGTAGTCCCTTGTTGATCTGCCTCTTGTGACTCCACAGTTTTTCCCACTGCTCTTAGCAATTTTCTCACCTTGACTAGGAAAATGGTAATTCAGTTTCCCAGGTACCATTCATTCTGTCTCATGACAGCATGCATAAAATGAGGTAACTAGAGAAGCAATAATTATCCAGCTGTTCGTCTGAGGACACCTCTGAGCTGGATTCTATTTATCCACCTGGGTCTTGAGAGTTAGGAGACATCAGCATATTCACTGGATGATATTTAGAATGATTTCACTTTCACCTATAATTTTTTATTATAGGTGAAAGGGGTTGGGGAGGTTTCCAACCTGTGCATATGAATAAAATGACTAAAAGTTCTCCAGGTGGCATTGGGAAGAGAGTGGCTGTCTTGGGATAAAAACAACTGGCTGTCTTAGCAACCCCCATGTATTGCATTGTTAAAACCCAAGGGCAGGTATCTGGTTTAAATGTATCTTCTGGGAAGCATGATTATATTCAAATATTTTCCTTGCTGAGTTTCAGCATTCTCTACATCAAATATGCTCAGTTTTCAAGTAAAAAAGGTAAAATCCAAGTGCTCTCAGGACAATTTCAGCCTAGCCCCACTGAATCAAGCTTCCCTTCTTCTCCCTTCTTACTGGTTATGATGTGGCTTAGGGTGTAATGTGGCTTACTCCGCAAGCCACATCACACCCTAATCAGCATTTGCATAATCTTACTATCTCTGTGATTGCAATATGAGGGGGTTATATATAAGCTAGACAGTAATTAACAAGAGCTAGAAAGAACCCAGCTCCAAATTAGCATGAGGCAGCAATGATTCAAGAGCTCTGAGTCTTTCATGTGCAGCATTTGGAACAGAGCTACCCTGCTAAGGGATCTACTCTGAGTTTCTTAATCAGGAGGGACTATTCAGATTTTTGGGTGCACCTGTTGGATATTGTGTCTTCAATTACTGGAAATAATCTTCTACAATTCCACTGCTCTTTTGGTATTGGGGGGATAACAGCCAAGTTCTGTTGGCATCAACCCACACAAGAGCCATGCCCACCAGAGAAGTAGCCCTTCCTGCTCTCCCAATGCTGAAAGACCTGCTGTGGAAGTGGTGAAACACCAGCTAAGATTCTGCAAAGGTCTGAGCTAGGGGTATTAGCAAAATTCCCTTGGAGCCTTCAGATGATTGGAAAGGAGTGAGCCCAACAAAACTGGCTTGAAGATTTTCCACAGTAAATACATGAGCTGCTTCTCTCAGCAGAGGTCATCTGCTGTAGCCATGGGATGTGTCTCAGTCACAGGCATCTCCCTGCTGAAAAATGGGCAGAGGGGAGTGACACTTTGCTCTAGCTGCCCTTGAAACTCAGAAAGGTTCCTTAGGCTGCAGCTCCACAAATGACCCTTAGAGCAGCAGAAGATTCAAGGAGAGGTCAGCTTACAGGACAAATTTAGTAGCCTGCTGCCAGTGTAAAAAACAAGGATTCTTTTCAAATCAAAATGAATTTCGCATTTATTTGCTCATAAGAACAAATAATAATAGAACAGTACCTGTTGTCAAACTGCAGGCAAGCCCAGGCACTCTTGTAATTTTAGCAGATGGAGCTGAAGGAGCCCCAGAATATTCTAAGGACAACCCTCTCACTTTAATAATAGCAGGCAAATGTTGTCAGTGGGTTTGAGGACAAGGAGCTGCTGCGTTCAGCCTCAAACAGAATATCTGAACTCTCAGGAGCCTTAGGGAGCTGAGACAATGGAACTTCACCATTCCCTAGGTCACACCACAGCAGTTCCCAGGTCCTTCCATTTTTCATCCTTCCTAGTTTGTATCCCAGAGAGATAAGAGCCTTTTTTCTGATCCTGTGCTACTTTCCTCAGTTCAGTCTTCAGTATCTGCTCCAGCTGCTAAGAAAAATGCTTTCACATCCTGAATTAAATGCTCCTCTGTTGCAGACAGATGCAACTTCAAATGCACAAAATCTTATGTCATCTTTGCACTGAATTAAAATCCACAAAAAGCAAATTCTTCTTTGGCCTCATTCTTACCTGGGGAATGCTAATTTGTCTTTGTGCCATTGCTGCAGTCTGACACCAACATAATCCAGACCAGAAAGAGGCTCCAAACCTCTCCTGGGCTGTTTAAGATACTACACACTCATAAAACCAAAGCCCAGTATCCCTCCCTCCTCCAGCTTCCCCAGGGTATCAGGAAACATTCTGGTCTGAGGTCCAAAGTGGAAAGCTGTGGTATTTGCACTCACTTTCCTGGAGTTACTCCCAATCCATACTGTGGTAACACTGTCAACTCAGCTGAGAACAGAACTATTTTTCATTAGCTGAGTCTCCCATTTCAGTGGCTGTGGAGAGAGAAGGTGGCAATCTGCATCTTTCCCTGCAGAAAGAGAAGTTATTTCCAATGGTATTGCTGCTAAAATATAGCTTTGCATATTTTATAGACCTCAGGAAGTTCTTTATTTATAAGAAGGGCATTTCCAAACTTCAAACACATCTGAGGAACTACAAATTGCCAATTCTCACAATCTTTATTGTAAGTTTTGTGATATTTGAGGCTTTTTCCTCAAAGTACCATCTCTTGGAATGATGTGATTATGTAAAAACTCCCATTTTTCTTTAATTTAAACAGAAAGGCAGTAATTTGCCTGCTCTCATAGTTATAGACAGAAGCACAAAAATATAAACTGAGCACACTGGAAAGGCTGAGGAATCAGAAGGCAAAGCAAAATTAATTGAACATATACTCTCTACTAAACATTATAACTAGAAGTCCCTTTCCTACTATTTTTTAAAGATCTGACTCATTATTTTTAAATTACTCAGCTTGGCAATATCATATAGATTCATTATGCTCTTGGATAAAATTCTTTGTCACGCTAAAGTCTAAATTGAGCCAAGAGTAACTTCACTATCAACAGTTACATGTACTGTCTATTCTCAGCTTTTTAAAAACATCATCTATCCTTTACAAAAACTCTGTAACACAATGAAGACTAAAGCTTTCATCTAGGCAAGCTCCAGTATATGACAAATATAAAAATTGAAAGGCACAATGGAAATAGAAGCTAATAAAACTTGAAATAGGTGAGATTTATTCCTTTAAAGTCTCACTTCTTTCATACCCACCGGACCACAGTCTGTTCTGGGTTACACTAGGGCAAACCCAGAGTAAATCCAGCAAAATAATCTGACTTTATTGTTCACAACTTACATATTTTGCAGTGAATTGATATCAGTTCTGCTAAGTGTATTTGTCATTCCATTTCTACTTCCACCACTTATACCAAAATCTAGCAACAACAATGTGACTGGGGAACTGAGGAAGCACTAATATTAAGCCTGTGTGTGCAACTTCAGCTTGTCTGATATCCCTTCTGCCCTGCTTCTGAATGTGTATTCTGAAGCCCTTAATGATGCAATCATATTTTTTTCCAGAGGATCTGCTACCTCTCTGAGTAAGAGATCATTCTGATGAGGTTTGGATGTGAAGCATGCAGCCTTCCAGATCTGTATTTCACTTTATCCTTAAAGAGGAACTTGGTGCTACAGAAACCAAGACCTATAGAAAATAGGTGAAAAGTGGGTAATTGCCCACTTAGCTGGTAAGGAATCCAGGACTGCAAAGAGTTTAACATGCTGTGCTTCAAACACCTTCAATGAGAAGGGGAAAGCGTGCAGCCTGCAGAAGAAACACTATCCAGGAGTCATACTTGCAGTCCTCTCATTCATAATCAGGAGGTGTTACCCATTATGCTACCAGAATGCTGTTGGCAAGGTCTTTGGATAGATGCACCCTATAATCAAAGTTGAAGGATGGATAATGATATTTATTTCTAAAACCCCACCTAACTTCTCCCAAAAATAACAGAGCAAAGTGAAACCCTTGCTAAGCTGATATGAAGATCAATTGAGTGTTTGTGAAGCCCTCAAGAGCAGCAGTGATGAGTACTAGAGAGGAAATTTTAGGACTTGAGCTAGCACATTGCTGACGAAAAGTAAGAGGAATAGAGGTCTTACATGGTTACTCTCAAATCCTCCAAAGCCAAGAGCACTTATGCTTCAAACCCTCTTTTAAAATCCTGTTTACTGCCTAAGAGAATAATCCAGCTGGGATTCAAAGGGCAGAAAAAAAGCATGTACCAGAGAAAAACAAATATATACCACCCTTACTTAGGAGAAAACAGATGGCTTTTCAAACAAGCCTGGAAAGCACCAAATAGATATGTAGGGCACCACACATTAAATGCTGCAGATAAAACAAAATTACTAAGGGGTCCTCTGTCCATCTTGTATATCAAAGAAATTCAAGTTCTTCAGAAAGAATAGTATCCCACTAGGGACTGCATCATAACACCGTCTTCATTCTGACATTTTTCTGAGTCATCTGAATTTCTGAATCACCTGAACTTCAACCTCATTGTCACTTGTTCATGTGGATTTCTATTTTGGGTTGAGGGCAAGGAGAGTGACGACTGTTTTTTCTTTTTCTTTTTTTTTTTTTTTCAATTGTGTCATCCAGAGTAATTCATATTCTCACGCTCAGATAGAGGAGACTCTTTACATCCACTCCACAGACTTCTACTGCTTGACCTGAGAGAGCAGCTGCCCACAGAGCTGCAGTGCCTGGTGCTCTGGAGGAAGAGCTCCTCTCCTGCCACCACAGCACCACTGCTGTTTAGCCACAGCAGAACAGTGAGGCTCAGCAGCCTGGATGCTTTTCCATGCCCTGATGGGAGGTGTTGCACATCTTGATGGACATCCCCTAAAAGGGACCCTACTTCCTCCCCTGCTGCTCATTTTTCCTGTTGTTTTAACTTCACTCTCCATTTCTCAGGGATCCCATCCTCATCCCAGTCTCTCTCTCATTATAACCTCCAACTCTTGATTTTCCATCCAAGTACTGGTCTCTTTCTACACTGTCAATGCCTTTGCACCAAAGACCAGCCATCTTTTAGTCATGTTCATTCCTGGTTTTTCTCCCTTGTGCTTGTACAATTTCCCTTTCCCTTTATATCTCTGTCACCTCTAAGCCTGTGCCCCACACCAGCTATCATTGTGACCTTTGCCAAAATAAACACCCAGGGGTGGGTTATTGGAGACACCCATGCTGCAATCTGAACCCTTGTTGGTGCATGAAAACTACAAATAACACAGAGTGTTGAAACACAATAAAAAACCATGCAGGAACAAGGGACAGTATGTTTGTCTGTTGATTCAAGTTCACAGTTTCATTGTCCATCGTGCAGTGCACTTCACCTGCACATTTTAAGATATTTATAGGAGGGTCCAGGAAGCCGGAAATCTGTCTAGAACTGCAAGGTTCAAGAATCAAGAATTTCAAAATGCTGAGATCTGCTGAAGAGACCAAAGGAAGGGGGCTAATTTGGCTCAACACATTTTTTTCTGCAGCAGTAGGCTTGGTTTTACAACCCAAATGGAATGGCAATATTCTGGTGAGGGTATTTATTGAACAGGAAGTAAATCCAGACTCAGTCCATTCTATAGCCTTAAAAATTGGGCAAAAATACAAAAATCCCCAGACTTCTCATGGCATAGTCAAAGTCCTTTTCTCATTGAAGAAGGTCAAGGAAAACTGGTTTGAAAATCTAAAATTCACTTATTTTCTAAAGAAAGAGAGAAAAAAAAGACAACACCAGATGATTTTACCATGAAGCATTAAAAGACACAGGTGCAAGTAAAAGGGTCCCAGTAATCCCAGTAAATACAGCATAACCAGAAGCCTTCAAAGGGATAGCAATAACCCACTTAATAACCAGTGTCAAATTCTTGTGCCCTTGGAGTATTCCAGTAATAACTGGAATAAGACTGATTTTTGTCTCTAATCTTATACCTCTCGTTTCCCACAGTTCAGAGAAACCCTGCTGTCTGGAATAAAGTTCTGAGAAGACAAAGACTGAACAAGTCTTGGCATGACTAGCTAAATTAATAGGGATGGCCTGGGATGCTGAGACTCAGAGATAGGTACTGCAATATCTGGAACAATTCTTGTCCCCTTTGTTGTCCCTCAAGAATCTCTAATTAGTTCATGCAGCAGATAAAAGCTTTGAAAGGTCTTCAGGATCTTCCCTTGTAGCACAGTTCCAGCTCTGCCTCAGTGCTCTGCTGATGGACAGGAGGTGAATGGATCTCTTTGTCAAGTGCTCTAACCCCTGCCTCTTGTGTCATCTCCAGCAGCTGACACAGAAACAGCACAAACAACAATAACACAATAAAGCAAAGTTTCAGGCATCAAGCTGCAGTTTGAATTCTGAAAGGAGACAGGCACTGCCTGGTGGTGTGCAGTCAGATGGCTCTCCCAAGAGAAGGGATGGATTTAGAGCTTTGGTCAGGTGGCCTCTTGCAAATGTAACTGTGGCAGTGTAAGGAATGTCCTTGTCCTTCAGTTACAGCTCCTGGCCTGAAAACTGTTGCTTTCCCTTAGCAGGACTGGCAGAGTTGCTCATGACATGACTGGCCTGCCTCAGGGGTGGGCAGGTCCAACATTGCCCTGGGGCAGGTGAGGAGTGCTCAGGTGAGCTGCTGGGGTGTGACAGTGGTGACCTCAGGCAGGGAGGTGACCAGCTGAAACAGCTGAAGTGATGATCATGTCTTACATTGATGCAGTTTCTTCTAAAGTAGTAATGTATATCCAAGGATGTCTCCCCTTTTCAGTGCCTCCTAGTTTTGGTAAGTGGCATCTCAGTATAGTTGTTTTTGGGATCTTCTTGGGATGTTACCTTGCCATCTCCAGGCACTGAGGGGGCAAGGGGTCTGCCACAGACCTGCAGATCCTCCTGGGGCCGGTGTGCAGCTGTGTTCTAATTACCCCATCAGTAGGGCAATCCACCCTTCACAGCAAGAAAATGCATTAGCAACTCAAAGGCACTACTAAAAGACAAGGAAGGAGGCCACAAGGAATTTTTTCCCTGTACCAATCTCACTACAAAGTTGGTCAAGTTTAGCCAAGAGTCACTTGTATCAAAAGAGAATATTCTTTAACTAAAGTTAATTGTAACTCTTAAATGATGATCCAAATAATAACTTGAAATGGATCTTTACAGAATTAAACCACTAGCAGCAGAAAGGCTTGGAGATGCCAGATGGTGCCTACCCAGTCTTTAGGGATCCCAGACGTGCACAAAGCCAGTAGGCTGCCTTTTAAACCTTGAATATCTTCACTGTCAACTGACTTTGCCCTCTCTTCTGCCTCCCTCCCTCATCATCACTATGGTGACTACTGTATCACAGCCTTTGAAACTCTCTCTTTCTCTCCCTTATTCATTCTTCTTCCTTTAGCATCCCTCTTCCTTTTGACCCAATCCTGCCCTTTAAATTATAGGATCATCTCTGGACTAAGGCTGAAGTCATCCCAGCTGTCCAGCCTGTCCCTGCTGCGTGCTTGTCTCATTGCTCATCAATCATCTCCTGAACTACCTCGGTTTGCCAAGCAACATTTTAAGGCAAACTGAAATAAGCAACAGTTCACCTTGAAACAAACACTCCCAACCGTGACAGCCAAAGAACTGAGTGACAAGCAGCTGTACAACAAAGGGGAGGGGAACGAATGTCCTAAGGTAAACTTTCCCTTCTCTTAAAACACTCT
This sequence comes from Hypocryptadius cinnamomeus, assembly GCA_013400635.1. Lineage (NCBI taxonomy): Eukaryota > Metazoa > Chordata > Aves > Passeriformes > Zosteropidae > Hypocryptadius > Hypocryptadius cinnamomeus. The sequence goes on along the minus strand of VYZP01001722.1, from coordinate 130,128 downwards.
CCTCCGTAACACAGGTAATGAATGCTCATCCATCTTCCCCTTATTGATTTAATCTTATGTCAAACCTACCTTTTCACATATTCTGGAGGAGACCCTGTTTCCCTCCACGTGTCACCCACCATCACGTAGTGCAGCGGCTGACAGGAGCAGGGCTGGGGACGAGAGCGAGCTGTGCTGTTTCTGATGCAAGGCACAGCCCCAGAGGCTCAAATGTGCTAACTCAACTTCAGCTTGGCAAATGAAGTCCGAGGCTTCAGGCAGAGCATCTCAGCCCTGTGTGCCCCCCTTAATGTATTGGAAGGGAGAGAAAGTATTAAAAGCATCAGATATGTGAAGGATCAAGTACAACTGTTATTTTAATGTAACTTGCTCCCTTTCACATTTTATACCGATTTCCTATAGAAATAAAGCTTATGAGATCAGCTGGGAAATGCACATCTCTCACCTTTCAATCTTCTTTCCCCCATTAGCCAATTTCAAGAGCACTTAATAGAAAGTAAAGTCCTTCAGGTTTAAATTAATTTTTAGAGGATTTATAAAAAACAGTGGCCAGGAAGCAGAGACCATGGTTTGGACTTTCCCAAGTTGACCTCTAATGATTTTTCTCCTGTCACCCTATTTCTAGAATATCACTTTGCTTTAAAATCCTTGGTGGGGGAGAGGAGAGGGAGGGAGTGGGGTGTCAGGGGTGAATTTTGTGTGGAATGTTGTGAGGGCAAAGCAAAGGGGAAGCACAGTGCCATGGTGAGTACACCAGTGCATCAACTAACACCATCCACAGCAGCCACTGTGGTGCTGTTCAGGGAAGGCCCAAGACAGGATCCTCACAGCCACCCTGGGCAGCAGGCCATGGACAGGCACAGGAATAGGAGGGGAATAGGGCAAGACATTGCAATGCCAAAAGCAGTGTGCAAAAGCCAGGAAGCCTCATGCAGCTGTGTAACTGTGGTCACACTGGTGGGACCAACAAGCTTCTCCTGAGAAGCCCACCTTGTGGTTCAGTCAAGGACTAACCCAATCCTGGCCTAAAGGTCTGAAGTCTGACTTAATATGAGCCATAAAAGGATACTGTAGATTAGGGATATGTCATCCAGGAAATGTCTAAATATAGCTTTACATGAAATGAACACGGGGTGCTGACAATGACTGCCACGAATGCGCGACCTTAGGATAAGGATGAAAAATTAATCAATTAAAAATGTATAATAAGAGATAGCAGCCACTGAGGAAGTGCACTGCACAGTGCAAAGGGCTGATTGAATAGCAGGGAGCAGCTGTGGCTCAGTTCTTCCACCTTTAGCTGCTATGTCATGTAAGCCCTGGTACCAGTGTTAGGAACTGTCCCCCATGTCGGGCACTGGGGTGAGCCCTGTGCTGCCTAGAGCTGTGAGAAAGAGCTGCACAGTGGCAGCAGCAGGAAAAGGACATTCCCTGGCTGGATTGTGGTCACTGCATGGATGGTCAACAGTGGAGATGGGCTGCTGGTGGGTCCCATCTCTGGAGCACAGCAAGTTCTGTAGGGTGTTGTGGTTAATGGGATGTGAGAGACCTTGAGAGCTCACCCATTGTGGAGGAGTGGGGTGAGGCATTGCCCTGTTTCCCTGGAGCTCCCCATGTGCTGGGAGTTGTGCCTGCTCAGCCACAGCCCCACTGCTATTTATGCTGACAGCAGCAGCCCCTTAAAGAGAATGGTCGAGTCAGGAGAAGGGATGGGTTAAAAAGGAGGAGGAAATGACAAGCCAATCTCAAGAGAAACCTGGAGCAGCAGAAAAACACAGAGGCTGTAAAGTGCAGAGAAGATGGAAAGGAGGATGAAAGGCTGAAGGCAGCACAGCAGCCATGGGGAGGTCAGGAAGGCAGAGTGGCTGAAGAACATGGAAGTTGCAGGGCATGACATGCTTTATGCTTTATGCTTTATGCAGAGATACCAGTAGATTTGAGTATAATTAACTTAAAAGTCAATACTGCCCTTTACATGATAGGAACATAGATCTGCAGAGAAACAGGCTTCATTATTTCTCCTGCTTACAGGATGACCTACTCCCAGGGAAAGTCACTCTCTGACTGGCTCTTGTAAGGTACTGGAGGTGACAACAAATGTCCATTTTGGCAAAAAGGGAAAAGGTTATTTCAAATGGGCAACGGGAGATGTTGTTCTCCTTTGTTTCTCCAGAGCTAAAATAAAAGACAAGAGCACAGAAATGGAGGACAAGAGGGAAGAGCTGCAGAAACAGAAAAGACAGCAGCTGTTGGGGTGCTGACTCTTCCCCTCCATCTCATTGTGAAAGAAAGGGCACAGCTCACACTCGAACCATTTCCTCTGAGATTATTTGTACCAGCATTGGGCTGATCACGGCACTGCTCAGCCTTCCTGAGCACCCTTGCAGCACTCTAACAAAAATGCAATCTTGGCTGCCTACACTCTGCCACACTCTGAAATAGGGACACAAGCAGACAGAGAAGAGGAAACCGGGAGAGGGAAGAAAGAAAATAAGAAACTGAAGCCCAACAATGAAGATATTGGCTAGATCCTTTCCTTCAATTTCCCTAACTACATAACTTTTCTAAGATGAAGTAGATTACACCCATTTTAATAACTTAGTTGTTTCTGGGGTTTGAGAAGTGCTTGGGCAGGGCAGACCTGAGAGCTAACTACTCCCCCAGAAATGTTTACTTCACCTAGTGCCCACTGCAAGCCCAGTGTGGGCAGAAACCTCACTCACTCCTTGTTTAGCCCTTATTAATGACCTCTCAGTTTGCCATGTGAATCTACAGAACCCTGAGTCTGTGACAACAGGCTTTTTGTGCTAATCAATTCTGTGTTTTTTAAATAATTTCACTACTTTTATTTTTTTTTTAATCTTGTGGAAGGGACTGAGTTCAGCCCTGGGTAACCCCAAATACCTTATATCTGTTGATTTTCACCTCTCTGTATTCAACCACAGTTAATTCTGCTATAATTTAATATTGTGGACTCTTACAACTTCTGCATTTAGAAGCACCCAAGAAAGTCCCCACTGCCCATGGCTGGAGCCTGTGTTTGGGGCATTTTGTTCATGGTGGTTTTGCATGATAGGCTGAGGGTCACAACTGCTAACTCCTCTCTCCCTGCCTTTCAGTGGTGTCAGTCCCACCTCAGCCATCCCAGCACACACACTTGCTCTAACAGTACAAATGCAAGGAAAAATAAGTTGTTAAAATATTGACCCTGCAGTATGGAGTGAAGCAGAGAGTCTCCTGAGAAATCCTCCTCTGCTGCATTTTATTAAACAAAAATAACCTGCAGAGGCCAGTGAGTCGAATATTTGCCCAGGCCCCAGTGAAGAGATTTGATTTTTATTGTACTTTTGCCTCTTTCCTGTGAAGGAAGGAGGATTAAAACACCTCCCTAGGTGGACAGGGGAGTCTGAGCAGAACCCAAAATCCAGGTGAGGCAGTTGACAGTGGGGGATGGTGCTGGGGCTGGTGGGGGAGAAGGGTCAGGAGCAAAAAAAACCAGACTGGCTTTCTGCATCACTCAGTGGCACACCTGCATGAAGTCACCCAAAGGACAGATCCTCCAGGGCATTTTATACATCTTAACTTTATACCAACAGAACTGAAACAGAGCTAAACAGACATTTGCCCCCACTCCCTGTAAATTTTCATGAGTCAGCTAGGTGCTTGTTTTGCTTTGGATCCATCATTTTTCATAACAACCTGGTCATTGCTCCAAGAGGTGCCTCAGAGTTGAAGGACAAAGCTGAGGAGCAGAGGTGGGCAAGGACCACACCAGCCCAAGAATTGAACCAGTAGTCCTTGACAAAACTAAATGATTACTTAATACTTTTTTAATGCATTTTTTTTTTGAAAGTGTAGAGTCCAATAATTAAATCAAAGTTATCTAGAGACTAAAGTATATGTGTTGGTCTCTAGATTCTCCCCAAGCCCCCAGAGATGACACCTGTGATACTGGGAGTTCAATGCCAACACTCACAGAATGACACCAGCCCCTTTCAGTTCACTTCTTGCTCTTCCATGGAAATATCCACTTTAAGTCTCTTGACTTCTTACCCCTCAGGCAGACTTATCTGCATCTTAACTTCAGAAGGTCACTTTGGGGAAATTATTTAATGCTTGCTGTGCTGTATCTGGGATGTTCAGGATTTTGCAGTGAGGGCTGGCCCATTCCTTTATTAAAGAAGGAGTCATCAGCATGTTTCCAAAATACTCAAGCATCAACACAACCTGAAGTGGTCCTTTCTCACACATCAGTGGCCAAACCCAGCCCAGAGCTGCAGCTGCCAAAGTGGAAAGCATGGCAGCTACCTACTTCTTGGTCATCAGCTAAAATAACAGATTACAAGGCAAGGCCCTGGCATTTGTGCCACTAACATTCAAAATTAACAACTGCTTGTGGGTCACTAAAAGCCCTTCTTTTTCTCTATCTAAATTATTTATTTCTTGGGTTATTACCAAATCTTTTTAGCCTTCACATGCAGGAATTGCAAGAGGAATTTTTATTTAGGTGATAGATAGACAGAATATCCCTGGGAGAGCTGGGAAGCCCATGCTTCTACAAACATTGGCATATGTGTTTCCACAGGCCAGCACTGCTCGAGACTGTGTGAGCAGTGTCTGGGGAAGCAGAGACACTGCAAAGGAGCAGCTTTCCTCCTGGAAGTGTAGTGTTTCCAATAAAAGGATGTTCTGTTCTCTGCCACCTCTAAAAACAACACTGTTTCTGTCATCTCCAGGTTTGTTTTGCTACGTCTGATATTTTTAAATTGTTTATTAAAGCACTGCTGATTTAATTGGGTGTTTGTAATAGCACGAGATGTGTGCTGCTGGCTCGAGCCAGGAGCCAGAAGGCTTCTCCCATCCCACTGACACTGCCAGGCTCCGTGGCTCACAGGAAACCCCTTGCCAGCACTAAACCTCCCCCATGTGATTCCCTGCCACCACCAGCTGGGGTGAGACCGCTGTGAGAAGGTGTCTCAGAGTCTGAAATCATGCACAATATCACCTTGCTTTAATTTCACCATAATTATCAACATTTTTCTTTCAAATCCTATTGCAACCTCAACATAGAAAGAGTTTATGTAAAAGTCTCCTCTCCTCATTGCATTTACCAGAATTGTGATGCTGCAGGACCATTGCACTGGAAACTGTCATAAGGAAAACTCATTAAATTTCATTGCAGAAGTGATCAAATATGAAATGTATAGAGCAAAATAATTTCAAGGAAAGATCCTAAAAGAACCCATTTCAGGAAAATGAAAATGCAGTTGTTTCTGTTTGGAAACTGAAGAGAAGACTGTGCTTATGTAGTTACAATGCTAAAACAAATACTAATAAAATATGGAAATCATATTTGTAAAAGTTAAATGAAGTCATTGCTAATTAAGTGATTGCTTACACAAAATACACTAAACAAAAACAATGTTAAAAATACAATATTAAGACATAAATACACAAAAGGGCAATTCTAAATTAAGTCAACTCTTTGCTTAATGCAATTCTTATAAAAATTACACTTTTCCAGAAAGATACCTAATTCCCAGCATTTAATTTTTCTCTGCACCAGGCTATAGAGTAAGAATGAACAAAAGGTTGTTTACACAGTTTAATTAATGCTCCATATCTCACATCCACAGATAAATGCTTGAGACTCGTGGTCTCCAGCAATGTGAACAAGCTGCCAGGTCTCCATTTCACTCTGTCTGTCTTTCTTCCTGTCATCCTGCACGGTCCAAAGTCACTTCTGCAGAGGAATGGGTGATGCTGATGTCCCCCTACCCCATGCTTTCCCCAGAACCAAAGGCAAATAACATGCCATGAAGCCTGTGTCACCTTTCTCTCCACTGCTGCCCTTCCACACAGAGGAGAAGGGCATTACCTGCCTTACCCCAGAGATGGCAGGGTTTGTGTCTGAGCCCATCACCCACCCACAGCAAAGGCACAGAAGGGACAGGGAATGCACACACCAGGTGCCACAGAAAACAAAACAGGAGGTCAGTGGGAGAAATATGAGATACAGAAAAGGATGGAGGAGGCAAAAGTTGAGGAAAGGAAAGTGAAACTAAGAAAAGTACTTACTCCTCTTCAGGAGGAGGTGCCAGCCCCTGGAAAAGTCCTTATTAGACAAAGCTTTCCTTCTGTTTCCAAATTCCTCATGCAGAAATGCAGAAAAGAAAAATTTTCCTCCTGTCCTTGACAAAAGAAATTAAGATGTGCCCTATAAGAAAAGCTACTGAAGGAAAGTCAACATTGGCAGAAGAACAAATGGGTCTGAGCTGGCCACAAATCCGTTTAAGGTGGCAGCGAGAAGCTGGTGGCTCTGGGGTGGGAAAGGACAGGAGCCTAATTAAGTATGGAAAGGAGTTTGATGCATTCATTTAAGGGATTACAGAATGTGATCACCTCCAAAGGCAGGCAACTTGTCTAAATGGTACCCAAGACCCCCACCTCTGTTCCCAAATCCCCCTCACTTCTGCCAACCTCTCATTCTTTCATGGTCCCACACTTTCAGCACCACGTTTCAAGAATAAAGGCCCAAAGCACAAAAAAAATTGGCTACTATTTTATAATTACACAGGTAAGACCAACTCTTTCACTTAGAAATACAGGGCCTACCAAGGACTGCAAGAGTACATACAGATCCATCCCAAAATAATGCTTTCTGTATATTTCAGGAATGAGCCTTAACTATACTTAGGATAAGGAATTTGTCTTCATGTGATGAGCGTGACCTCATCTTCTACAAAGGGAGAGGTTGTGAGAAAGCAGACACTCCTCTCATCTGCAAGGTCCAAATCACCAGTATATTTCATATATTTAAAGTACTGATCTGGAACCCATTGCTGTAGTGTCTGGGTGCCTCATAGTCTGCCTAAAAATAAACAAATATCAGTTACCCAACTGGGTGACTCATAATCATACATGAGCCCCTTCCAGTGTGAGCAGATTGCCTGGTTAATTAACTTGAAATCTGACTAACAGATGATCCTGGTACCATCCTCAAACTACCATCAAACCACTTAGTATGTGTAAAAGGGTCAAAGTGCACAAAGCTAGTAAACTAATTGCCTCTTCCCTCGTACATCATGTACTAGGAAAAATTCCCTGTTCCCATCCCAGAATTCATCCTTATTGACGAGAAATGCTCAGAGCTCTTTCTGTTCCACATTCAAAATATGGGCAGAAGGGCAGGTTTTCATCATGGTACCAGTGAAAATGGTTCACCAAGGCATGAACCCAGCAAAAAATTCAATCCACTCTTGAAATACTCATTGTGATGCTCATATATTGTGTTGCTGATGCTTCTGATAACTTAACCTCACCTTTCATCCCCTCCACACTCTTAAAAAATACACAGTCTACTGAGAGAATCCTTCTGAATCTTGATCTCATGGGAAATATTTGTTTTAAATAACACAAGTATTTTTAAATGAAAATGTTTCTGAATGGGCAGAGCCCATTGCGACTCGGTAAGTGGTTCATTTCCTTGAGTTTAGCTTTTTCTTTTTAAAAACTCCTGTCTTCCTATACGTATACACACACACAAGAACACATATAGAGAGATAGATATAGATATGTACAGGTATACATAAAAATATATAGGGCCACATGGCCTCTTTGCCAAGCCAGACTCATCCCACAGGGAGCTTTGCTGGCAGGCACAGGAACCTTTGCTGTCCTTTGACTCAGCAGCAGCCCTCACAGTGCCAGCAACATTAGTTACCATTCAAAAGTGCAGAAAAAAATATCTGGGCTTAATTTCCTTAGAAAGCTACCAAACTCAATTGTTCCAAGAAAAATAAAACTTACCCTTGGACATGCTTTACAAAACAAAACAAAACAAAACAAAAAACAAAACAAGAAAAAAACAAACCCACAACCAACCAAACACATCTACAGATCTTGTGGCATCTCTATGAAGTGTTACAATTGGCCACCTTTAAAAGAAAATTGAAGTTTAAAACCATGTCTTACTCCACATACTGCTTGCTTTCCAGCCTTAACAACTCCTCTGGGCTGAAGCAGAAAGCAAGGGGGATCCTGAGAGACACTCCTTATCTATAATCATCGCCTATAACTGCATTTTCCTTTAGCTGGCTCTCGCATTTTCCTGGCTAAACCCCACCATTCACATGCAGGGAAGATTCTTTGGAAGTCAATACAGAACTGCAGCTCTAAAGACATCCTGAATTGACTTTTTCAGCCTCCCTGCAGGTGCCAGCCATGGTTGCTTTTGGACATCCCTGCATTACATTGGCTTTGTACAAATGAGTGAAGTTCTTCCCCAGTGACTGATTTGAAGAGACTTATTACTACCAGCAGCTGCAGGAACACTCTTTTTGCTCAAGACATAAAAATGTGGAGTTTGGAGCCAAACAACCAGACAGGCAAAGAAAAGCACACTGAAGTTGATGAGGAGACTCCTACCAGATTCAGTGGGATCAGAAATTCACCCTTTCTCCTGGGGGCTGACAGGTGTGTGCAGTCGTGCCTTGGATTTGGGGTTTATTTCCAGCTCCCACCCCCCAGGTCCAACTGTGCAGCCCTGCAGCACTTGCACACAGCAGGATCAGGTGTAAAACCAGAGCTCACATCACAAAGAGGTCTTGTATCTCCAGCAATCCCAGCATTTTTCTGCTCAGAATTACATGCTAGCCAGCACTGTTTAATGAATGAGAAAAACATCTGGTCTCATAACTGCTCCTGTGGGCTCCACAGAGCTGAGCTGAGGCAACTCTTCACAGCTAAACGTGCACGTACAATGCTCCTCTCGGTGCTGCTGCTCGAGTTTTCTATCAGCCTTCCAAAATGTGTGAAAACAAAGATAATTCAGGTTTTCACCTTACTTTATTGACTGTTTCAAAGTGATGTTCACCAGTGCCTACATAATTATCTAAGTGAGATAATACAGCAAACACCTTTCAAGCTGCAGGGCTGCACCAGTGGATGAGCTGTGCATATCATTTGTACCGTGAAAAACAGTGTTGAGGAAGCAGGGATTTGTGCTAAGTTATCAATCAAAAGTTTGGGGGGTTTCTGGGGGAGGTTTTTGATTTGGTTGGGTTTATTTTGTTTTGGGTTGGATTTTTTTTTTTTTTTTTGGTAGGAGTTATGAAACGACATGAAAACAAATGGAAAAAATGTGTTGTAGAGGCAAACACAATGCTCACCACAAAAGCCATCCCAAAGAAAAAAAATAATTCCCAACATTGTGCTATGTGGGTTTTGTTTCAGGAATAATAATTAGCATGAATAGCATGATTATGCAGTTTTCTGAACTGACAGGGGTCTGAACAAAGGCAAGAAAATCTCCATGTTGTGGGGTTTTTTCCCATTTATTTTAAGATTCTTGTAAACGCCAAGGGATATTTTCAGCCTGGTGTTGGGATTGTGGTAGAAAATGCAGACAGTTTCATGTGCTACACCTGGCCCTTTTCTCTCCACTGCATGCTTTTCTGGATATATAGCTGCAGTTGCCTTTTGGGTTTCCTTCTTACTCTAGAAAAGATCTACACAGAGCTACAAGGGGAAAAATTAGCTAAGTTTACATGAAAGTAGCAGCAAAACAAATTATACAGTGGATGTGGTCAAATCTATCCAGTGAATACACAAGAAAAATAGAGATATTTTAATTATTTTGAGTAAAAGCAGTGTGATGCTGAAACTGGAAACATCCTTTCATCATTAGCAAAGGCTGCCAGTCTTTGCTGGGGGTCAGAGTCTTGTCTCTATGTAATGGGGATTTCTCATTGAACATAGGTGCACACACCCCTGGTCACTGAGCTGGGGTCTTTTTCTTCTTCCTATAAGTAAAGCAAGAGATGAAATAAGAAAGGAGATGGCACAAAAACAACAGATGACTTTAAAAGACATTCAGACTACAACTTTTATTTCAGTCTAAACTAAGTCATTTGTGCCAATGCACTGTGTACTGTGACCATTAGACTGCCATAAAGGGAATTCTGCCGTGAATGTTGCTAAAGGAAAATAGCTTCTGTTGTAACTCCCACCTTGGGAATTGTGCCTGGATTTGTTTTTTGAATGGAGGGGTTATCTTCCTTGCTTTAAAGTTACAATGTAAAAAATACCTTCATATCTTTTTTTATTTGTTTATTTTTAATTTATTTCACTGCCAGAAAAGAAGTGCATCTCTTTTGTTTGGGTGAAACCCTGTGGTGGAGTAATGCCCCATGCTTGGGGCACTGCCTTTGCCAGTATCCTCAGGATAAGCCTTTCCTTTTGTTCCACTCTGTGATTTGGTGACATGTCTTAACAGCCTGGGTTTGGCTTCTCTTGCCTTTGTATCCTGAAGCAACAAGAGCAGTGAGTTCAATCTCAGAGCCTGCACCAGTGCTCTCCAGCACACAGGGCTACACCCCACCCATGCTCCGGACCACTCCAGCTCATGGGCATCAGACCTTGCTCCAAATGGAAGCAACTGCCAGGTGCTACACATGGGTGGCTGAAGCAGATCAGAAATAGGTTCTAAAGACCATAGAGACCTCACAACTGAGAGAGCTCGGGACCAGGTTTTTGTCATGGTACCAGTGACAGAGGGACTCGGAACACCTTGTGATCATCTGGTCATGAAGAAAGGACTATTGCCCAGCACTGCTGCTGTTTGGGGTCACTGATGGCAGGCAGATGGATTTCAAAAGTCCTCTCCCAGGCCTGGGCCCTGTGATTCAGTAACCAGCTGATGCTGGAACACCCGTGCCAGCCCCGTAAGCCCCAGAGGCATGTCCCCTCCATGCCAGCAGTGTGTCTGTGTGACACCCAGCCCTGCCCTGCCTCACTCTCATATCACAGCCCTGAAATACCTGCTGAGCACCACCAGCACCAGCAAAACCACGTCAGTTCCCACACTGGTTTACACCAGCAGCATAAACTCAGGCTTTGAGCACAATCCTGAGGTATTCTGGAACCTTGCCATGAGCAGTGTCTAAAGCTCCCTCACACATTTATTCTTCCAAAATTCAGGAGAGAAGTCACAGCCCATCATCACCCCTCTTTCACCAATCCATCATCATCCAAATTTGACTTTGTTAGCATCCTTCCCCAGGCATATTCAGGTTGTTGTTACCTTTCTTCCCAATAGACTTACACACCAAACAAACTGGCAGGTCCAGGTCAGGTTCAGGCAGGGGTCTCTCTAAACTCACTGTGCTGGGTTTTGGCACAGGCAGCCAAACCACCCTGATGAACTCCAGGGCTGTCTTGGTTTGTATCACCTGATTGTTCCTGTTCCAGGCCATCACTGCTGGTCAGCATCTCCAGGCTGTTACAAGGTTTATCCATAGGGGACATCTGAAGAGCAGCTGCTCCCCTGTTCATCCCTCTCCTCCCAAAGCACCATGGCATGACAAGGTCCAACACAGATGGAAAGGCTGCCCTGCCCCTGGGCTTTAAATAAACCGGGAGTCTCAGTGTCATGAAGCCCTGCTTGGGATCGTCATGCAGTAAAACAGACAAGTGCAATCGATCAAAGAAACAGGTAATACTGTGTACAGCAAAAAGTTCTGTTTTCTACAAACAACATCTTAAAGGTGAGGCTCGGTTCTTACCAGACACCCAGAGAAAGATGAGTTGCTGTTCCTTTCCTGTGTTAGGAGTGGTAACAGGTCTTCATATTCATGGAACTTAGGGAGCTCGGTATTTCTGAGGTCCCTGAAATTTTGTCTCATTTGATCAAACAAGTTAAAAATCTGAAGGGGACAGAGTGGTAATATGAGCACATAGTATCACTTGCATAGTAGTCATTTAGCCCGAGTCACAAACACCTTTCCTGCAACTTCTGGTGCCCTGTGAGCAGGACAGCAGGACATGTGCCACCTGGACCTTTCATGGTGGGAAGTCTTCCAGTGTGCTGAACAAGAGCACAGCAAAGTGTGTGTCACTGACTTCAAATGGGACATCTCTCCGTGGGCATGAATTCACCTGTTTTTTCCCTGCTGGCTCACTAACACCAGGGGGACAATTCACAACCAGGGACTCCCATTCACTGCTACACAAGTAGTAACATCCTGCAAAGCTTGGGGTGGTCCATTCAGACTTCAAACCACCATCCCAGGACCTCCTAGAGATCCTCTGATAAAGCCCTTGGTCTCTGTGGCTTAGTGGTTCTCATGAATATTGAACTGCTCTCCCTTTCCTGCTTTCAGTTTTCTGGCTCCCACAGTAAGAGCAGAGGTTGAAAATGCATGCAGGAGAGCACCTCAAAAACCTGAGGTTTATTTCCTCATTTTTTGTTTCAGTAGCAGAAATGCATATGAATTTGCAAGTGGTTGGTTGATTCATGTTTTCACAAGGATATCTTTTCCTTCCCGAGCATCCCCACCTTCCCCAGATACGGGTCACACCTCAGCAAACACCCTTAAGGAAATGCAGCTCATTGCAACCTCCTTCAGCTGGAATATCTCAGACTGGCTCTTAAGAGATAGCAAACAATGCCAGCAAAGTCCTTTTCAAGTGATACAACTGCATCAGCACTGGGACATTTGCCAGCACAGATATTTTCTGGCAACAGAAGAGTGAAAAGCCACTGCTCCAACCAGCATAACAGCACTGGCAAAACAGCAGGACAGACCATTGCATACCTGATAACATCCATCTCCTTTGTCTCCCTTCCCCTGGCCCCATTTTCTCCCCCCATCACTTACACACAGTTTTGGGTCTGCCCAGGAAGGGGAGGGTTGCACTGCTATCTTCTCATGTAGATAAAATGTCTCATGTAAACAAGTCCAAAGGATCTGTGGGAGATGTGGGCTGCAAGACAATTCATTCACCCATTACCTTGTTGAGCCCCTAACCCACAGCATCTCCTCAGATCTCCTCTGACTACAAAGGCTTTGTTTCAAAGGGAAAGCTTTGAATGATCTCTGTGCAAGAAGAGATTCCATGTTGGCACTGAGAGCTGCAGCGCTGCTGCTCGGTCTGTGGGGCACCGCTGAAAGCACTGAAGAGCCAGCGTGGCTGCAGCCCTGTCACCTTAATGAGCAGGGAACTTCATGGAGGGGTTGGGGCTATTTCATCAATAACATTTGCCCCTCTACCTCCTGCCTGTGAAAACGGAGAAAAGTTCAGTTCTGGACTCTGCACTAATGCAACTGTAAAATCAGAGTTTATAAAAAGCTCAGAAAGGGGAAGCTGAGGGGCTGTTTCAGCAGCAGCCACAGTCCAGCCTTGCTGCAGTGACCCAGGTGGCTTCCCCTGGGTGAGGACACGCTGACAGTGTTACAGCTTCTATCACGATGCTTTGGCAGAGCACAGAGCTCGGGGAGGCTTGGCACAGCCTGGATGCAACTTCCAGAGCCTCTGCAGGCTCACACCTTGGCTCTCCTTTTAGCAGTCAGCACATGGTGCAGCCTGACAATGCCTGGAAGGAGCCTGTGCCACACATGCATGCAAGAAAACTGAGGAACAGGTAGGAAAAACAAAGTATATGAAGTCACATCTCTGCTGGCATGCAGGTGAATCCTCATGATAGACTCTAATCCTTCTTGTTAACATACCTAAATTTCTTACTACTGTTTAGCAAGTTGATGCTATTTGGACAAAATGCCACAATCAACATATAAGTTGGCAGGCACAGCAAATTGAAAAGGCTTTGAATAATGTTGTCCCAATTCCTAGCTTGAAAGCTTATAGCTTACAAACAACATAACATGTAACAACATTGTGTATTGATTTCATTAAATAATAGCATCGGGTGGGGGGGAAATTGCTCTCAATAGCGGCTTTTAGGAAAATCACTTTATAGTCCATAGCATCTGATAAAAAACAGCACTAGCAATCGAGACCAAGGGGAGAAAGAGCTGAATCAGAGGCCCTCGGGATGCAGTGCCAGTCTCTGCTGCAAGGGTGTGGGAATCCTGCAGCAAATTTTACTAATTCTCCTCCAGCCCTGCAGTGGCAGCATGTGACTGCAATCCCCCAGCCCCGCTCTGCCCTGCGTGCCCAAGAAGCACTGCTGAAATCCTTCATGGCCAGGCACAGCATCAATCCTCCCGAGCAGCACTTGTGCTCAGGCTGGGCAGATCGTGCCACAATTAACTCTGCCAGGATAAAACACTTCAAACTAAAAGGGGAGAGATTTAGATCAGCTATTAGGAGGAAATTCTTCACTCTGAGGGTGGTGAGGCACTCACACAGGTTACCCAGAGAAGCTGTGGCTGCTCCAGCCCTGGAATTGTTGAAACCCAGGTTGGATGGGGCTTTGAGAAACCTGGTCTAGTGAAAGGTGGTCTTTAAGGTCCCTTCCAACCCAAGCCACTCCATGATTCTATAATTTGGCTAGGGGCTAGAGCAGCACTGGTGGGGTTTTACCAGGACAACTGGACCAGACTATCCCCAGGCAAAGCTGTCTAGGTGCAGGTGTTGGTCATCTCCAAAAGTGAATTTCTCTCAGATAAATGTACCCAAGGTGTCCTCTGCTTCCCTTACCCCAAACAAGCCCTAGTAGGAAAAAAGCTGCCTAGTGCATATCCAAGTGGCATTTTCCATCACTTCTATCTCCATTACCTGCTGGATCTCATAACACTTCCAGCTGGTCTGGCTCTGTGGGGGTAAGGCCAGGGCCTGGCCTCCAGTAAGACAAGTGGGAAAAGCCTCAAAAATTGACAAATTAGCTCATGCTCAGAGCAGCACGAACTGTGTTGGGTCTGTGAGGCAGCCATTTAACCTCACCATTAAGTTTCCATCAGGTGACACCACTGCCCCTGCCAGGGTGGATCCCAGTTAATTGGGCTTGTCACCTTCCCATCCCTGGCTCCTCTCATTCAGAGCAGTCTGTAAAGGCACAGACCTTGCCAGCCACAAGCACACTATTAGTAGCACTAGCAGTGGCACTGTTATTATTAGCCAGTCTTGTATTTATTTTTTAGGAAGTTCTACTGCTGGACTGCAGACCTGCCTGCAATGCTCTTCCAAGGGGGGGCTGGGGAGGGCAGACTCCCCGGCACCAAACCCATCATTAATCTATTTTGAAAACAAGATTGTGTTTTCCAAATAGCACTGCATGACTCGCTCCCATTCTGCCAACACATTTTTATGGTGGTTTGGGATTTTTAGGGGGTTTCTTGGTGATGGGGGAGGAGCTTAATGACTGATAAGCGTACTAGCGTGCTTGCAGCCAGCCCGGAATAGAGCCTGTGCCCCTCATCCTGGGCTGCTGAGGGAGTAAAGCCCTCCTGCATGGGGTGGGCAGCAGAAGTCCTGTTCCCAGGCACTGGCTGTAATGCATTCCAGCTGCAGATGTGTCCATTGCAATATGCAGCAGTATCTGGAGGCAGCAGCCTCACTGGCCATGCCCAAGTGCAGGGTCCCACCTCTGTCCCTGCTGGGACTAAAGATGAGGCTCAGTGACAGCTGCAGGTCAGAGCTGCTCTGAAGGGTTTACAGTGCCTGAGCACACACCAGTGCTCCAGATCCGAGCGGATTTGCCCCGCAGCTCAGCGCAGCTCAGGACGGAGAGCTGGTTCAGTGTCCCAGCTGCTGCTGTTGAAGGAGATGTGTGTTGTCCAGCTGGGAAGAATTGAGCTGGCTGCCGGCAGGATCGGGAGGGACAGGCACAGACCATCGGCTTTGCAGTGAGGACAGCGTGGATAGTGAAACCCTAGGATTTTAGCTGGTAGCTCTGGACCCCTTTGGGGAATTCCCAGCATTCAAGATGCTGTTTGCTTCCTCCCGGGGTCCCCTCGGGAGCCTTGGGGCACTTCCAAATGAGCGTGGTGGAGCACAAAACCTGGCTGGGACAGGGGAGGCAGGCTGGGTCTGCAGGGAGGGCTTCCCGTGCCCGGGGGAGCTCGGGGTGAGCTGCACCATCCCTGCCCCCAGCCCTGCCCTGCTGTGGGTAACACACACCCGAGCGAGCACTGGCAGGGGTGAGAGCACAGGCCTACAGCTCGGGACACAGCAGCTCTGCTTCCAGCAGCACCTTTGCCTCCTGATGATCCTGTACAAGGCTCCTGGCTCCATGCCTCAGTTTCCCCTCTGTAAAGCGCCCGCAGCCACCCACCCTTCTGGTGAGCTCTGTGACCGGCAGGGAGGGCAAGGCCTGCAGGAGCCCTCACACGGCTCTGCCCTGAAGAGAGGCAAGGAGAGGAAAAGGGCTGGGTAGAAGTGCCAGCTCTGTAGCAGGAGCAGCAGAAAGCACCTTAGAATCTGGGTTTCCACAACATTGATTTTAAGAAACGAGGAAACCTGGGTGAAGGGAAAGAAATTAAGAAAGTCAGGTGGGAAATGAGGTGGCTGGTGAAGTCACATAACTCAGGAAACTGAGGCAGAGACAAGTTTCACTTGGGAATCAATTCACTGACAGTGAAAAGCCTTTTCAGCAGAGGCTCTCATCCACTCTTGAGACTCAGACATTCCTGGCAATGAGAATTCCATATGCTACTTCTAAATGTTGCAGGAAGTCCCAGCTGCTGCAGGGAAAGGAGCCTTCCCCCCAGGACAGAGTTGGGCCGGCTCAGGAGAACGTGAGTGTGCTGCAAAACCAATCTCTGGGAAAGGCTACTGGGTGCTTTGCTCATTTGGAACAGCATTGTGCTTATTCATCTTTGTGCAATGTCCCCTGTGATTGCACACGGCTGCATGCAATACTGGGGAACTTAGGAGAAATTCAATTATATTGATTTACGGGAGAAAGAGACAATAACAAATGTAATGGGTAGTTGCTATTCCATTTTTTATCGTGAGCCATTAAGACTTCGGGTTCTAATATCCTCTACCTTTAGAATGAAATTAAAACAATCATTTTCAGGGTGAGGTGCTTCTCCACGCAGAGCCTGGAGCTGCCAGCTAACCAAGTGTTGACATACATAAATCAAGACCTCCTCAAATCTGGGTGCCCTCAGATACTTGCTGGAAATCAGTTGGAGAAGGTTCCTCTCAGTAAAGTGCTTCTTGGTACAAAAGATGCCGAGCAGGTTGCCCACTCATATTGCACACCTAGCCATGGGCTGCATAAATGCACAGTGGGAATCTGAGTCTGAGGAGGTCTCTGTTTAACATCCATGCTTTGAAGACCTACCTTCTACTTGTTGTTTAGGAGAGCAGAGTCTATAGCAGGGAAATAAAAAAATCAAAGTTAAGCTGAAGCAAGCAGAGAATTGTATTGGTCTGTAGCATGTTCCAGCCCCCAATGACCAAAACCTGATTGATTTTAGGGGAGATTTGGGGGGGGGGGGGAAGATTTTATGAGAGTGGTAATAAAATCGGTCACCCAGAACTTGAGGCTACCAGCTGAGAAATGTCTGGCATCTCGCACTGCTGGATACACATATCACTAGAGGCAGCTTAATGTGCTGGTGCTCTGACACCAGGTGTACAGCTCCACTCCCACAAGGAATAAATCCCTGAGCCTCTCCTAACCAACTTTCCTCCTCTGGCTCACCTCTCATCAGGTTTTGCAGTACCATGATGGCCCAGATGGAAAACAAAGTGCAAGTGATTCTCCAAAGCTCTTCCTTTCAGCAAGCATGGTGTGAAACCACCTCATGAATAGGTGTGCTGCCAGTGCAGGA
This sequence comes from Hypocryptadius cinnamomeus, assembly GCA_013400635.1. Classification (NCBI taxonomy): domain Eukaryota; kingdom Metazoa; phylum Chordata; class Aves; order Passeriformes; family Zosteropidae; genus Hypocryptadius; species Hypocryptadius cinnamomeus. Next base: position 112,603 of record VYZP01001722.1, on the reverse strand, counting down.
GTTTTCCTCTCCAGCATTCAGGTTCTGCTGGGGACACACAACCAGGCAGCTGCTCTGTCTTGCAATGGCTGAAAACGCTTGTTCCTTTTTATGGGCAAGGGCTAAAAGGCTGTTCAGACACATTCCAGCATTGTAATATTGCTCTGAATAGGCAACAATAGAATAAAACTCTGGTTTCATGAAGTAGAGCATATTTATGTTAATTGTGGTTTAGGAGCTCTGCTCAGGACTCGAGTGAGTGACCATTTGTTTGCATCATCTTAAGCTACCACTGCATGCAGTTTATGGCAATTTAACAGAGTATTTACAGCCAAGGTTAATAATTTCCCTGCAGTTTTTCTTTGCTCCTTGCCACCACCTGACACCTTGAATGGCTCCTGCCCACCCACCGCCTGCACCGAGCATCGATGTGCTGCCAAAACAGCAGCGAGGCCTCTTCCAGCTCACCTGGTCTCAGCTGAGTGATGGGAGCAACTTCTGCTGACCTAAAGCACGGCCCCTGATGCTGTCAGTGCTGAGGGCTTCCCAAAAGCCACCCTTAATAAACACCACAGCAGCCTGCACACCCCTCAGGGGCCTGGTGGGACTCTGGTGCAGCTCCTACAGGACATGAGGAAGACTGTGAAGTCACCCAGCCTTCCTCCAGTGAGCAGAGCAGGGTGCTGCTTTAGCTCACAGCTGCCTGGCACTCCTCCAGGTGATGCTTGCTTGCTTTTCAAAAGCAAGCCACCCACAGCCAAGTCCTACCACAGGGGGTTTCCCCAGCACTGGCTTTCTGCATGAACCCCAGAGCAACTCGTGGTCCAAAAGCACGGCTGGGTGGAAAGTGACCTGAGCCCTGCACATGGGCACTGCCCAGAGCTCTGCTCCTGCACACAACCTCCCAAGGGCTTGTGGTTTCTACCAGCAAAGTCCTCTCTCTGGATGGGGAGAGCCCAGAGGACAGCTACCTCCATCAGGCTCTTCTCTGACACTGTTCCTGTTTCCTTCTCTGCCACAGAGCTCCTGTTTCACACCTGTTTAGGTGGATGGATGGATGGATGGATGGATGGATGGATGGATGGATGGATGGATGGATGGATGGATGCTTCAGTGCCTCCTCCTGCTCAAGGATGCCCAGCCCCTGCAGGGCAGCTCACTGAGAGCTGTCTCTGTCCCATCCTGAGCCTGAATCTCTCCCCTCCCACACCTTCAGGCCATCTCTGGGGAGAGATGACCTGAGGTTTGGGTGGAGGCCAGGCAGGTGGGAGGGGGCTCTGGGGCATCTCTGGGGTGCAGGGCAGAGGTGTGAGGGGAAGCAGCAGCTGCACACCTTCCCTAGGGAGCAGAGAGCTAAGCTGCAAGTTTCAGTGCCAGTTTCAAAGGCAATGCTTCTCACAATTAACCCTCTGACCTCCCTGCACGCCCTGGCAGGGTCAGACAGGGTAGGTTGCTCAAGTGGGCTTTGCACATCTCTGAGGCTAGAGATACTGTGTTCTCTCTGAGGGCCCTGTTCCCATGTTTGCCCCTGGTAACATCCATAACATCCAGGCAGGCTGGAATTTAATCTCAGTCAATATCTGAAAATGTCATCAAAGCTGGAGCAGAGCTGGTCTCTCTCACCCTTACCCCAAGTCTCCTCTGTTTCTGTGTAAAACTGTCACCCTCTGCCTGGCCTCAGTCCAGCTCTGCTCCTTGGGAGCCTGCACCATCTCAGGGCTACACCAGGACAGCAGACAGTCTCTCAGCTAGACCCATTCCCCTCTCTGAGCTCACCATCCACGTGACAATTCACAGATTCAAATATTCCACCTCTTGCCATTTAACCTTTTTCAGCAAAGTTAATTTGCAGAGGCAGATTGTGAGCTCTGTGGGACAGAAACCACATTTTTCTACTGTGTTGTACATAGTAACAGTTTCTATGTAATATTCCATAGAAATAATAGTCTTTATAAGACAGGCTAAATATAACAGCTCTAATGAAGTTACCTCTGGTCTTAAACATAACATGCCACCTTTCCAGCCTGCGGGGCTTCAGCACACACATTGTTCCCCTTTAGCAAAAATAGGGGAGTAGGATGGTTGTTCTTCTGTCCTCAGGCAGCTTTACCTGCTTGCTTTTTGTCTGCAAGCTGCTTAAATACATCCTTTACTTTCTAAATATGACATGGTGACCCTTAGGACATGTCACATTTCTCTTTTGCCACCTCCTCCTGCCCAAGCTGTTTCCCAGATCTGTCCCACCACTCCATGACCTCCTCACCCTCACCCTTGCCGCTGCCTTTCTTGGCATCTCCATCCCTCCCTACTTCCCAGCACTACCCAAACCTCAGCGGAAAACAGGTTTGCCACCTCTTGCTATGTTCTTTTTTTCTTTTTTTTTTTTTTTTTTTTAATTTCCTGTGAGTATACCTAAAAATGAGGAGATAAATCTTCTATGAAGGAAAACAAAATGATCCCCCAACCTCAGGATAAACAAAATGAAGCCTTTTCTGGTTAGCTAGAGCAGAATTGAAACTTCCCTCTAAAAGCTGTCAGCATAATAGCTTAAAAACTAAGGAAACTAATGACTTCAGCTTATGAATTAGGCAGCTCAGGTTGATTGCTACTTGTGAGTTACATGGCATCACACACAGTGCAGCAACACAGCCATCCAGGCTAAAACCATCCACAGTCATCTCCAGGGCTGCAGACAGTAATGAAAGACAAGGGATTCCTTCCTGGCCTGAATTGAGAGTGCCTTGGGTCACTGCACCCTAAAGATGTGAAATTATTAAATGTGTTTGTTGGGACCATCTGCTCCCAGAGCTGCAGCAGGCAGGGGAGGCTGCCTGCCATGGCTGCTTGTCTGTAGCTGCTTGTCTGGAACCCGAGTCACAGTTGGCTGCTGGTCCAGAACTGAGAAGCAGAAGACACCCAAATGAAATGTAGTCAGCTCGAGCTTTGGCACTTCACTCATGGCCTACCTTGCTTCAAATCTCTCACAACTTCTGCTACACATGCAGAGGAAAAGAGCACTCTAGAAGTCACAGATACTCTACAGAGACACAAAATCAAACAGTGGCTTAGCTAAAATTGAGTACAGATGTGGGGAGGTGGGGCAGGAGGGAGAACCCAGTATTCTATTATGCATTTCAGGCTCACAGATAATAAGAGTCTCATTTTCCTTTCCCACCTACCACCTGCATTCTCTCCCACTGCAGGCAGTGTTTAGAAAACCCAAATAAGCAAAGAGTACCCCCATCATGTGCCAGTGCACATGCAGTGGTGGCACTTGCTGTTTGCACACAATTGCCTTTACTGTGTAAAACTGACTTCATGCTCTTGTAGAACAAGCCAGAGACCCTGTCCCACACTCCTCCATGGATGAAACTGGGGAGAAGTTCCCTTAAAGTACCCATTTTTCATTCCCTGCAAAGGCCAGACCCAGGCAATAGCACTCTACTGTGCACTGCAATAGGCTGTGGATCACTGTGTGGCATGGGGCTGTCCTGCACCCTGCCAAGCTGTCCAGGAGCTAGAGACAGGAGACCTCAGTGCCTCCAGCCAGCCTGATGGGCTCAGGACCCGTGGAGCACTGTGCACTGCTCTCCCCACTGCTCATTCCAGTCATGAGGTCACTCTCTTTGGCAACAGTGGCCAAGACAAGTCACAGCCAACAGCCCTGTGGCTGAGCAGCCTCTGTGACTGCCTTTGCAAAGGACATCCGAGCAGGGTGGGGGCTAATGCCACTGGTCAGCTGGCTGGCCCCTGAAGGGTGTTCCAGATAGCAGTGGGGGGTTACCTGCTGTAGCAGGTTGATCCTGGTGCCTACTCAGTTGCTCTGTCACTCCCTTTGCCACTGGGACAGGGGAGAGAATAAGATGGAGAATGACCAGCAGGGTGAGATAAGGCAGTTTCATTACAGCAAAAAGAAACAAGTGAAGATCTGTGCCTGCAAGAGCTGAAGAGGGAAAAGGTCAGTCTGTACCTCCCATCAGCAGCGATGTTCAGACACTTCCTGGCAAGCAGGAATCAGCACACATAACGGTTCCTCTGGAAGGCAAACACTGAAAACTCACTGCAATGGAACTCATTGAAATCCCCCCCTTCCTCCTCTCTCCCTTAGCTTATACCTCTGAGCTGACATCTTACGGTATGGAATATCCCTCTGGCTAATTTGGGTCAGCTGGCCTGGCTGTGTCCCCTCCCAGGATCTTGCCCACTGCCATTCCCTTTGGTGGGAGAAGGAATGTCAGAAGAACACTGCTGCTGGGCAGTAGCCAGAACACTGGTCTGCTGTTATCAACACCCAGCCAGCTACCACTGCAAAGCACAGCACTGTGAGGGCTGTGAACTCTGCCTCAGTCAGGCCCAAGACACCTGCCTAATAGGATCTCAACTTGGGATGTTCAAATTACAACTAGCAGGTCAATTTAGGGATCTAGACCTGGAGCTCTGTGCTAGCAGGAGCTTGAGATGCTCTTCTGAGCATGACACTGTCATGAGGAACCAGCCACCTGCCAGGCCCAAGGTCTCCAGGCTGGAGCTGTAACTTGACTCCGAAAAAAACAAAAACTCATTCTCATTTTCTATTTTACCACTCAAGAAATGCTGTGTTTTCTCATGTGGCCAACAGCACCCAGCTGTCACTGCTGAGCAAAGGCAGCCACAGCCACCCTGGCACGCCAAGCTGAGAGTGTGGCCACAGCCAGGGGAAGAGCTGTACCAGAAGGACTGTGGAGAGGCAGGATCTTCCTTCTGCTTTGCTTTCTATTCAAGTGTTTTCTCCTTTTATCACTTTCATTCCTCCCCTAACCTTTTCCTGCTGTTTACTTCCTCCTCTCTCCTTGGTCATGAACTGACCTGTGGTTCCTACCAAAGCCAGTGGATTCAGCCTCTGGCATTTGAAGCTCCCAGCACTGATCCAAGCTGTGCTCTCTCTCAGCCAAGGATCATCAGCTCCCACCAAGACTGGTCCCCAACCTCTGCACTTCATTTCCCCCCACAGCTTTTTCCTCACCAGTCCCCAGAGTCACCCAGCTGTCTGGGTGGGGTTAGATTTGGAAACTGCCAGCAGATGTCCGTGGTGGCAGAGGACAGCCTTTGGCTGGATCACTGGAACAAAGCTCTGTGGCTGCCTGAGCTTTGATGCCAGGTCTGAGTCCCTCATGGGTGCACATGGTCCATCCCTCTGTCCAGCTGTGTTTGGACCCACAGCTCTCCCCTGCCAAGCTGGCACCTCTGCTCACATCACCACCCCCTGCTCTGCTTCTAGCACTTGCCCAGAGTCAAAACATGCTCAAAGTCAAATGACATTCACAGTGATTAGGTACCTATGTCCTTCATTCCCACTCTGTTTCACTGTGGCACAGTGAGAAAATACTCTTCAGATTCAGCTTAGTGCAAGAAATTCTTTCATTACATGCTCACCAGAAACTCCTCACCTTATCCATGCTGCTTATGCAGCACAGGACTTGGCATTAATCCAACCTGCAGCCACCAACAAACCAAATTTGTTGCTAACAAACATGCAGAAATGCCTGGCAGCTGATGCATCCATGACCTTGTCTCTGGCATCACAAGGAATTACTGTTTTCCCTTTACCTGATGCCTTCTGTTCCATTTCCCAGGACGTTGCACAATCAGTCATGGGGTGGGGAGGGAAGAGGGGAAGCAAGGAGCTGCAGGACATTCCTAGCCCAAGTGAAAAGCATCAGGATAACAGTCTGGCACCAAGTCATTCTACAGAAAAATTAGCAATGATCCCCACTGCAAGAGGAACAGGAGCTGGCTGGATATTTGTCAGGGTTTTGGCATGTGTGGGTTGGGGTTGGTTGAGGTTTTTTGCTTTTACACAAATTAATTTAGAAATGGAATGCAGAGGTGCCTCTTTTATAGTGGCTCAGCTCAGAAATATGTCGATTTGCAGTTTTTGTGAGGGTTTAGGTGATAATGTTCCTCTTGCTTTCACTGTAGCAGCTCATTTCTACACCATGGACACACCAGTTTCCCTCCTCTTTGCTCATTTGTGAGGAGTATATGTCAGCTATATATATGTTGTTTGTTTTCTGTGTTTGTATTTCAGCCCTCCTTTTTTCCCTCTTCAGGCAATCCTTATTGACAGACTAATAAATATTACAGCCTCTCTTTCCTGTGGATTAGGAGGGCTGCAACTATCAGTTCAAATGCTCAGAATAAGCCATTTTTTCACTGCACATAACAGGGGAGGGGAAGAAAAAGCATCATAACCCACGAAGGACAATCAGGCAGGGGAACAGCGTGTACACAAATGCTCTGTGGCAGCCCTGGACTTGCACTGTACCTGTTCCTGAAAGCTTCATTTGTCATTTCAGGGTTTTGTATAGCAGAGGATCCAGCTGCAGGCTTGAATCACTGTATTCCCATCTGGGCAGCTCACAGAAATCATCCAGGAGGAAAGACACACACCAACCACCCAGCATTTATTGTTTGCAGCAGGCCAGGTAAGAATGGGTGCAGAACAGCAGTGTGCCTGTATTTCTGGACACACACAGCTGGGGCTGAGGTTCCTGAGTCAAGAGCAATCTTCTGGTCTTCTCAGGCACCCAGATATCTCAGGATGCCACAGCCTCACCTGCTCTCCCAGAGCCAGTGCTGCATTAGTTAATCCCATGCTGCAGTGTGGGACAAGACAGGGAAAAGCCACACCAGATGTGCAGGCAGGATTTGCATCACTGATGTATTATAGCTGCAAAATTAAATGCTGTAGGAAAGGCCAAGGCATTGTCACTTACTAAAATCACTGCTTTTCCTCAAAAAAAACTTGTTCCTTGCCTTTCCTGCAGGGAAATTACCCACAGACTCATGGAGCTTTGAGAGGACAGGGCATCAAGTGGATAAAACTGACAGGAGTAAAGGAGAAATGAGATACAAAATTAAATAATGGATTATAACACTTGTCTCTTGTCTGTAAGAATTTGGAAAATAAGAGACAGGAAGGTGCCCAGCACCAGAAATACCATCAATAAAAGCTCATGCAAGATTTTATTTTTATGAAGACATGCTCAAAAGGAAGACAAGCAAAGCATGGCTCTAAAACAAATATAATTTTTCACAGTCAAAAAGATTAGTCTTGCTCAATAGTCTACAGCTGAGTGGGGCGAGCTGGTAATTAGGTGACACTAAAAAAGAGAGAGAACACTGCAGTCTCATAGAAAAATGTTGGAGGGATATCACTCTCATATAAAGACAGAAACTTCTGAGGTCTAAGATGGGAGATTTACATCTAACTCAATATACTGAAATGCCTAATTTAACAGTAGGTTTAAAAGGGCTGTCAGAGACACCAAACTGGAAAAGACCCTGCTGAAAAAAAGCCCAGTAAGGATTCACTATTGCTGAGAATCACAGCTGCAAATCCTGACCAGAAACCCATGGTGGACTGAGAGAGCATATCCCAACACCAGGGACAGGTGCAGAACCAGAACTGTAAGACCCAAGACAAGATTTGCAAAGTCCAGTGTCTTTGCAGAAAGGGTTTTCCATGAGGAATGTTTGAAGGAGCTGGGGTTGTTTAGCCTGGAGGAGGCTCAGAGGTGACCTTATTGCTCTCTACAACTTCCTGAAGGGAGGCTGTAGACAGGTGTGGGTCGGTCTCTTCCACCAGGCAGCACTGACAGAACCAGAGGACACAGTCTCAAGCTACATCAGGGAAGGAATGGGTTGGATATTAGGAAAAAAAAATTTCACCAAAAGAATAATAAAGTACTGGAGTGCTCTTTCCAGAGAGGTGGTGGAATCACCATCTCTGGATGTGTTTAAGAAAAGGCTGGACATGGCACTTGGTGCTATAGTCTAGATTCTGAGTTGAGGTGTTAGGACATAGGTTGGACTCGATGATCTTAGAGGTCTCTTCCAACCTCATTATTCTGTGATTCTGTGTGATCCAGTGTGAAAGCACACGTGGGCTTCTGCAGCTCTGCTGCACTGACAAGAGCCCAGTGCAGACCCACAGAAATGGACCTTGGAGCAGCCCCTAAGCCACCAGCACAGAGGGGAGGAGGGGAACCGCCTGCAGATCTCTCCGGATTCAAGGCTCTCAGCCAGTGAAACACCAGTGTGAGGGTCTCTCATCACCTGGATACCTCTGTGAGGGGGTGGAGGCTCAGTACAAGGGCTGGAAAGAAAACGTGATCGAGCTCATTGCTGAACTCAGCTAGCACAGTAGGAAATCATTTCTGTCATAGGCAGAGGCAAGCTACAGGTGTGAGGAAAACAAAATGTTGAGCACTTTGTTGCAAGTAGCAAGTTTCTATCCCAGAGCTGAAAACATCTTAAGCTTCAGCACCTGGCCTCCTCTCCCCCAGCTTGGATGGAAACCTGAGTCTGCACTGACTGTCCAGCATCCCTCATGGGTTAAGGGAGAACTTGCACCTTTGGGATGCATTTCAGCTCACCTGGTTTAGAGATCTAACTTAGGAGAGCATGAGTTGTGTCCTAGAAGAGGGTATTTTTCTTCATAAAATCAAAAGGGAAGCTTTACAACACAGGTAAACATGAGTTGGTCACATGAGTGATATGGTCTACACATGAGTTGGTCACAATCATCTGAAACCAGGATGGGATTCATCTCCTCTGACTGAAGAAAATTTCCTATCACAGTACAGGAGCTTGCAGAGAAAAAATAAAGAGAAGCAGAATCAAACAAGGAACAAAAACAAAATGAAAGCCCAATTCCCAGTAGCAGGTAAAAGCAATGCAGAAAGAAATACCTCTAAAGTAAAATGAAAAAAAGACAGAATAAAAGAAAGACTTAAGCTAGTGTTTCTGAACATACTGGAGGAAGCCAGATTCACAGGCCAAGGCTGGCAAAGGCCTGCTTATTCTGGGAAAATATATATATATTGATTTTGGATCATTGTCCTTAAAATCCCAAAACAGTGTGATTAAAGATTACAAAACAGTAACCATGTGTCAAAAGTCTATCTGCCAGTCACAGCAGAAGAGCTATGGAAACAACAGATAAACAAAGCACAGCTCGTCTGTTACAAGTTAAATTGTTCCGGGGAGGGGAATTATTGTGAATAAAATCCTCTGAGCCCAGAGCGATTTGGCTCAGTCTGGGATCTCCAGTTTGTCTGCCTCAAGGGAAGCAATGCCTGCTGTCCCAGACCAGCATAGAAATGTATTCTGAGGTGCTATTCTGTGTGCTGGGGGGCAATTCCACCCTCCTCTAAAGGGACTGCTAGAGGGGCCAGGCCGGTGAGAGAACAGGAAACCCTGATCAGGTTCATGCAGGGACAAGGGAGAGGGCAGCTCTGGCTCTCTGGGCTGGACAGCGAGGCTGGCCAGGCTCATGGCACCTGGAAGGGCACTGAGGGGGAGCACAGGGACACCTGGGGTGCACAAGGGTGAGGAGGCCAGCCCCGAGAACAACCAAGTCCTGCCGAATTGCTTGTTCAATTCAAGTCTGTCCTTCTGTCCCTCCAAACAGTGGGGCTGAACTGCAGTGTCCCAGAGCAACCCAGCCAGGGCAGTTTTGGGAACAGCTTGAGTCTGCAGCCAGGGACAAGCAGAAGATGCCTTTCTTCAGCTGGCAGGAGGATTTTTTTAGATTTATCTCATACACTGTGAGATGTATCCAAGTCATTATTCCAGTCAGGCAACGTCTCCCTCCTCCTACACGTATTGCCTGTGGAACACCCACAGCTGGGCACCTCCAGCCAGCCCTGTGGCTGAGCTCTGTCACAGCTCCCTGCAGGGGCAAGCAGGCTGGTCCCAGGGGATCCAGCACTGGCCCTGGGGCTGCAGCTCCTCTGGCTCTCTTGTGTTTCCTCTGCATCCAGAGCACGGCGACTTCAGGGTCTGCTGCAAGCTTGATGTTCGTGTTTGGACACCAGGAATTTTTAGCCCCTGGCACAGGCACAAGAAAGAATGGAGAAGGGAAAGGGTGATGGAGAAGAATTTGATGCTGCTCTGAGCACAGTGAAAACTAACTACAGAAAGAAAAAATAATCCTGCAGAGGTAGAAAAACTGATTTACAGCTGAGCTCATTCTTAGAGTGGCAGCCACCAACATCTGCTAATAGCAGTGAAAGTCCTCCCACTTTGGCTACACATCAGCTTCTGTATAAACTCATCTGAAGGCTGGCAGGCATTCTGGGATGGCTCTTCCAGTGTGTTTTATTGCTTTGGCACTTGCAGAGGGAACAAATTTGTGTTCCTGATGGCCAAGGGCCACACATAACCTTCAGCCTCCCCTCCCACGGCGATTCAAACCCCCCTGCATCCCCTGTCCCACACTGACTCGTTGATGCTGCTCCAGGCTGATGAGTCCTGGCTCAGCACCCACCTCCACCAGGTCCCTGCTTCCCAGAGCAGCACAGCATCCGACCTTCCTTCCACCTGGTCAGGAGGAAGGCTCAGGTAACCAAGCCCAGGGCAGGCATTGCCTGCAGCACACAGCAGCCACCCAGGGCACTGCCAGAGAACAGCTACAACTTCTGCTCAAATTCCTCTGCAAAGGACTCAAGATGCTAATGGGTTTTAATTTTCCATGAATTTGCAAAAGCAGTATCCTGTAAAGCTGCAGATGATTGTTCATGCTCCCTCACCTAGTCTAACATTTATTATATTTCTCAAACAGACATTAGTATTAATTTAATCTTGATTTTTTTTTTTTCCTGAAGCAGGCTATAATTAAATATGCTTTTCCCTGTGACATTTGCTGGGATATAGTGAGGCCAGGGCATTTTTAAAGACTCATTCAATATAACTAGCATTTCAATTAGTGTAAGCACATGAAGTAAACATTTTAAAAAAACAGCCTAGTCATTTGAACTCATCCACATGGGACAATTTTATTTTTAATTGACTGCAGTTTTTTATTTTTTCAAAGCATAGGAAGTCTGATTGAGTGCTGGAAGTCCTAGCAGAGTATGCATGCTAAAGCATGCTGAATTACGTCTCATTTTCTCCTCAGAGCTGTCATTTATTTTCCTTTCCACAACTGAAGCTTCATGTTGACACTTAATCTCTGTGTTCCTGCCCTTACTTGGGGAGGTTTTCATATAGGAAATTTCCTACCTAGCAGCACTGTTTCACTGAAGAAAGCTTCTCTTTTGGTCCATCCCATCAACATGCCTGAGCACTGACTGGGAAAAGCATGAGTAATATTTCCAATGGCTTACCCTTCCTCTTTAAAAACAGTAACAGAGAAATATGGTATTCATCTCATTCCTCTATTTCAGGGAACATCTCTTAAAAACACACAATAAAGGCCTCCTTTGGGAGTTCACAGGTCCCAGCTACCTACTGAGGAGTAGGTTATTAAAGCAAGAGTCACATTTCCCTGTGTATCAGTGCAGCACCACACACCAGACCCCTGACCTTGCTCGGGGTGCTGGGCAGGAGGCAGCAGCGCTCTGCAGCAGGAACAGCCATCCAGACTTTAATAAGTTGTCTCAAATTACCACAGGAGCCATTAAGGAAAGAGACATTTAATTACAGTTCTCTGTTAGAGGGAAAAAAACCCAAAAACCCAAGCATCATTTTAATCCATCTCCCAGAAGCATGGGAAAGGAAGGCCACCTTCCCTGTGCCAGGTCTCCCTTCTGTACCACGGTGACCAAGGGAACTGAGGGTCTCTGGGAAAGGACACCAGTGACTCCTGGAAAGCAACAGAGAAGGCTTTACTTTTCCAACCCACTATAAAGGCAGCTGTAATACAGCACTGGAGAGGTTCTCCTGCTTGGAGAACGCTCCCTGTGACCCTGCAAGCACCTGATGTTGCACAGCCCCGAGGGTGGCATATTTGTGAGAGAGCTCGAACACCTGGGGCTTGTCACAGGCGCCACAGGGAGAAACTCTGGCTGAAGCTGAAGGGACAGGCTTGGGGAAAAGGTGAACCTGATCTTTCCCTGCAGGAAGCAGAGGCCTGGGGGTTACAGGGCAAGGGGGGCATGTCCCTAAAGTGACTGCTCAAAGGCATGTGCAGGAAGCTCCCACCACGGCAGCAGCAACTAGTCCTCGAGCAAACCATCTGGGCTGCAGTAAACTGGGCAGATCTTTGGCTCCAGCTCTCCCCAAGACCTGGAGAAACATGGGGACAGCACTCAAGAAGAAACACAGCATCTGCACCATTTCTCTTCCCAACAATACTGCTGCCATACCAAAATGAAGCATGATTACAAAAGCCAACAGTGTTTCTAAAAATAAAGAAATACCAGTAAATGCCTACATATGAAATGCAGCATTTTATCTAATGCTCCCAATTGAACTAAACGCTGTGCTGCTCACTCTGCCGTTCCCAGGAAAAGCACAGTGCATCTCCAATTGATTTCCTCTTATTACTCATTTTGTACTGGGGTTTGCAAATTCCTCTCCCAGCACAGCACAGAATTTTTCTCCATTGCTGACGGACGGCAGCTGGCTGACTCCAATAAATCCCACTTGGTCACTATCAAGTATCTCCACAATCATTTCTCCTAACCCAGTGGGTGAAACTCTGCCGGCACTGCATTAGTGGGAGGCAATTTCAGCAGTTGCCTTTGTCCTTCCTCTAGCCTCTTTCACAGATCCCAGAGCTTTCCCATTATTTCAGATGCTGGAGATGCTGTCCTCAACTTAGGTGCAGGATGAGATTTGAATGCCATCATCTCTGGGTGGAAAATTACCTTTAGAAAAGCTCAACCCAGAACCAGCAGCCACTTCCAAGGGGAACAGAATATCCCACTGCCCTTTTCCCATTTCACCCGGAGGCACTTGGCTTGAGGTGGAACCCAACACCCCATGGTTGGAGTAGGATTTGTGAGCAGTTTAGCACCATGTTTGGTTTTGTGCTGTCAGTTCCTGCACACTGACAAGTGTCCTTAACATGACATTTCTGGGGCTGGCATTTCCTGCCCAACAGGAAAATTGCTGACCCAGGGGCTCTTACTAATTTATCCCTGGCCATGCTCAATATTTGCTGACAAGACCCCAGAGCGAGGGCCCACGCTTCCTTTTCCTGGGTGTGAATAACTCACCTCCCCCTTTTTTCGATTGAACTTGCAGCATGTGAATACCACAGATAAACAGGGTAGAAGGAGCGGGATGACAAGTTAAACATGGAAGCAGACCTGCCTACCATGCCACTGAAGCTCCTCCATTGGCAAACCACTTCCCCATCTCTCCCTATAGCAGCAGAGAGGTGGCACAGGAGAGCACCACAGGGAATGCAGACCTGTGAGCTGTGTCTCTCAGTGAAAGGTGACATCTAGAAAGCTCCTTGCTGCAGGAAGAGGTGACACTCCTGGCTCACTAAGCCACTGGAGCAAACCCCATGTCTCTCCCAGAGGAGCCTCCATCCACCTCCCTGCCCCCTGGGCTGGCTTTGCCTTGAGATCCTGCTGCCCCCCAGGCCTCCCAAGGAAACCACATTGTTTTTTTCTCAGGAACACCTGGGGCCTTGCCTGGTCTTTGCCAATTAGAGGCAGAGTTGCAGAGACTGCAGAACTGCTCTCATTTTGTATTTCATTTTTTCATTTAGATTAGTTCAGGGATCAGAAAATGAATGAGCTTAGCTCAAGTCCCACAAGCCTGCTTTTCCTCCAGGCAGCTAAACACGCTGCTCAACTTGCTAGGCAAACATTTAATCACTCTCTGCACTCAGCATCCTCCATCACACAGGAGGTGGGCTCTGGCTGGGTTCCTCAAAGAGGCAAAGCAGCCACACAATTATTTCCCAAGCAAGCTGTGGCCATTGCACGAGCATGAACACAAAGACAGGAAATCGCCTTTTGGGAAGAAGAAACCTTGCACTGGGTTAAGTGGATTTCTTGACTTCCAGAGCGTCTTCAACGCAGCCATGAAAAGGAACCAGGTAACTGGTTTCAGCCAGTAACCCACCTGTCTGATAATTCATTCCAGGAAACACAGGAGAAGGGAGGTCCACCTCTGCAGGTCACCAGTGCCAAATACCACGAGTTTGCGTGGAGGACGTTTAAATTCTGTTAAGTCCTCCTTCCAATGAGAGCAGCAGCAAACTCACACTACTTGGTTTATCCAAAATAAGACTGGGGCATAGCTGCCCCCTCATTTACAAGTAGCAGGCTGGGAAGAAGTGCCTTAACCTGGCAGAAGGTGATGCAATGAGATATGCTAAGTAGAAAACAAAAAAGATGCTGGGCAAATTAAGGCAGCAAAGGTAACTTAAAATTGAAGCCACTTGCTTAGGGACCTTGTGAATTCATCATTGCTTGAAGTCAAACCTGGGCATCATTCCAAGAGCTACTTTACAGCTCAAGAATAAATTACAGGTGTGACAGGGCTGATGTTCTGGAAGCACAGAGATATGATAAAGGCTGTGGAAACAGTCACATCAAGCGGATGCTATTATGAATAAATTGGCATTCCTTACCTGATGGGAGCTGCTGAAGTCTGTGGGAGAGGAAAGGGGAGAAAGGCTTAGGGCAAGCTCCCACAATTGCCTGTAGAGATGGTCTGTCCACCTGAGACATCTCCTCCCAAAGAGAACAGCACCACTTGGCCTGGCAGGCTGGATGAAGCCTTTGAGGTAAATACCAGCAGTGCTGGGCTTGGGACAGCACTCCTCACTCAGCTACCAAATGCCAAACAAGTGCTCCACATGCATCACCTGCTCCCTCTGCTGACCTGGGCAAATGGGGACCTGCTCTGTGGGACCCCCTGCCCTCAGCTGGGCACATCAGGCTGGCATCCAACACCTGCAACCTACCATGTTATGTGTGAAGGCAGCTGCATGTTTAAAACCCCACTTCTTGGTTTCCAGCCTTCAAAACCTAAAAGAAGCCATCCCACTTGATCATTTACCACTAGACATGTGGGTCCTTCATGCATCCCAGCACAGCTTATGCCTCCCCTTCAAATTATATTCATCTAGACTTTTTTTCAGAGAAATCCCCCAAATAAATCATTAGTGATTCATGACTTATTGAAACAGTCCCCAGTTCTTTGGAATAGGTATTGCTTAGGCTGTCATCTGACAAGATTAATCACTTTCCAGGGCCACTGGGAACATCTTCCCCATCCCTGCCTCCTCAGAGCTTTGCTGACTCTGGCAAAGTACAGGCTGGAGGTGCCACCTGGCACTCCTGCATGGAACACAGGCTGTTGAGAAAGAGTTTCTGTACAAAGATAACCAAACTCAAAGTTTCACAGCAATAAAGAATGTGGCACATCTGTCACTCAGCTCTGCTAATGATTAATTCCCTTCGCTGCCTCATTTTCAGGACTTTGTCAAGAACTGATTTCTAGCCCTACCACACAGCCTGGGCTGAAGCATCCACCTGTTCACCCTCCCTGGCCAAAAAACCATCTCCTGCAAAAATAAATTCTGTCAGTTCAGGGCTCCAAGCTGCTCCCTGCTCCAGGGGCACAGCCTACACTCAGTGCCTCCTTTCCATCCCCCAAGGACTCACACCACCTTCCTCCAGCCCCTCACCATTCCTGCCATCGCCCTTCTGCAGCCTCAGCCTCACCACTGGACAAGAGCTGGATTTTTTGCCAGCAGATTTCAGTAGCTTTGAATGGCCAGAGTAATGCAGATTTATGCCAAGCTTCCCACATGGAAGGCCTCCTCTTAAGGGGGGGCCAGGAAGGAGTGCAGAGGAAATGCAAGGACACATCCATGCCCCTTCCTCCTGCAGGGTTGACAGTTCCTTTCCTAGTTCTGCTGCAGGTGCTATTTAAGACAGCAGCCTGCACACACTGCCCAGCTTCCAGCCACAAACACATGGCTTCCAAAGGCTTCTGTGAGCATTAATCAAACACTTCGGGACACACAGTTTTCACGTACTAATTTACTTAAATGACATGTTACTTTGTCTTCTCATCTGAGACACCTAAACAGCTGAACAGAAATCACAAAGTGAATCTCAAAGGAATAATTAGTATACAAAAAAATAAACCAAGCCAAGCTAAAGCCACCCAGGCACGACCCCTTGGGGGTCTGCCTGCAAAACAACTCATTTAGAACAAAACAGTCACACACTGAAGAAATTTGGACACTGTTCTCCAAAGCTCCAGCTATTCTAGGAGAACAACCTGCTATAAAAGGCTGTCGTGAAAAAAAAGGGAACTTGTGATGTGCAGCCAGACTCAGCAGGGAAAACAACCCAAACTTTTAATCCATTACTCAGGAATGGCCTTAGAGACAGGATCATGGCAGCGGTCCCAAGCCCAAACTCCCCCACAGACTGCAATGGGGCTTCCACTGCTCCCAGCATAGGTTCCAGGTACCTTCTGTTGATTATTCTAGACACCCACGCTGATCTGCAGCTGGAGCACAGCCCAGCAATCTTGTTGATGTGTATAATATCAAGACATTCTTCATGTGCTCTCCAACTTTACTCTGTGCTTTGATTATGCCTGGTTAGGAGTTTCCAGAAAAACCTGCTAAAAATACCATCATTGCTAAGGAGCAAGCCAACACTAAGGGCAATATCCTTCTAGTGTCAGAGAACTTCAGCCCTCAGAGAGCTAGTCCATGCTGACATCTCTCTAGAAGCCTCTTGCATCCAGCTAAGGACTCATTCCTCCAGTCTGCTACACCACCTCAGCCTCTGTGATGTTCCTCCAACAGGGATATGCAGCTCAGGTCAGCCCCTTCCCACCAGCACTGACTTTTCATGGGGCTTGTCTTACACCAACCAAAAATAACCCTTTGCTATTAGACAAGATCCACCACAAACCTATTCCACAACACCTTGCTTGATCACACTGCCTATAATGACATCTCTGGGGCTTTTGGTAGCCATGTACCACAAGGATTAGGAATTGTCTCTTCTTAGGTACACAACTGCTCTTCTATTACTGTGAAACATTAGCTAGAGGTTTTACCTCCCAAACACCCACAGGCTGGCAATGCCAGCCCTAACTGGTCATTATTCTAGGACTAATCCATGGGAAGGACAAATCCTAACACTGCCCATCTGCAGATGGCAGCTCACAGGTGAGTTAACTTTGCCTTAGGTTTGGCAGGAATTAGCAGCAATTATAGTTTTGCTCCACCTCCACGAGCATGTTAGCAACTCGCAGCAATGCTGTGAGTCCCCCCAAGCAACCAGCAGTTGCTTGAAGCCTTTAGCAGGTTCTGAATTTTTAAACAAAGACATATTCTCCTGAGGGTTTACAGGCCATTAAGTAAACATTTAACTTTTTAGTAAAATGTAAAAACATTGAAAACCATCTCAATTACTCAGCTTTCATTTATACAGCACTATGACCTCTCCATCCCAGGAGGCTGCAGAAACAAAACTGAGTTACTAAATGAAAAAACGCACCTTTACAAGAAAAACAGAGATGATTCCACTGCTTTATGGCAATCTTTAACTGCAAGAACAGCAACAAAAATCACAAACACCCTCTACGCTTAATTTTACAGATAACTTTTTCTTTTCTTAACAGAAGCAAAATATTGCAGAAGGATAGAAAACTGGACCACATTCACTGCCCTCTTGTTAGTACAATTACTAGTGAAATCCTTGAGATTACCCAATTCAATCCACAAAATTACCATCTGCAGTGGACAAAGCGAAAAGGAAGATGTTTCATGAATGCAACACAATTCCCTGCTCTGTGTCCTCAAACAAACAGGTCCACCAACTAACCAGGAAGCCATTTGAGGAACTGGACATTCTCTCAAGTCAATAAAGCATTGCTAAAACCTTGCTGCTCCTCAAAGCACACCAACACATCCCCTCATCAGCAAGGCACATCCTTTGTCAAGTTTCTGCCTGACCCACATCTAATGAGAGGCTGACAGGTAATAATTTAAAACTGCATTTGCTCTAACATTATGAAGTTATTTACTATCCACCTGATCCAACTCTCCCTGCAGACTATGTAAATGCACCTAACAAAGGCTGGATTAGGCTCCCTATTTTTTTAATGCCTATAGCAGGGGCTACACCCCCTCATTTGGGGGACTTATGGTTTAAAGCATTAATACAAAAAAATACCTTGGGAAATCCAGCAGAAGTTGGGGAGTCATAGGTTATTTTTATATATACATATACACACACATACACACACAAAATCAAGTTTTCTCCTCTTATTGCAAGAGATTTTCTCTGCACCTTGAGAGCCAGGCTGGCAGAAGAGAACTCGGTGTATTTCTCATTCTGGAGGCCCTAGGCAGTGCAGATTTGAGGGAAGAGAAGATGCAAGTCAGTTGATATTTATTATGATCTTTTTTCTTGACACTGAATACTGAACCACAAATCTGGAGCCCTGTCAGATCCCAGCACTCACTGCTAACAATGCACTAAAATAAAACCGTGAGGAAGAGAAGTTATCCATCCATGCCTTGGGCTAAAGGCATTGTTCATAACAAATTGCTTGACTAGTTTATCTTCCCTGTGTGCATGGAACAGTTCTCTTAAATTATTTTTCTGCTGCTAAATCCCACAGTGGTTCTGGGTCACTCACTGAAAGTCAAAGCAGAGGCTGCTTGTGATGGAGCACAGGCACAGGGTATTGTTTGCTTCCCGAGCAAAGCACGGAGCTGAACCCATGGCCTCCCCTGATTAATTGCAGAAACTGAAATCTTTATACAAATACTTTTAAAGGATAATTTGTTTAAGCTTAAAAGTTATCTTAGAATATTTGTGCCAGTGAGACTTGACCGTACAACGGGGAGAACCAGTCACGCAGCAAAAGGGAATTAGCTTAAAGGAGAACATCCAATTGACTGCCTTTGGGTTTGGTTTATTAATAGTTGGTTTTAATTTATTTTTGGGAGCATTAACAGCACAGCATATTGATAAGAGACACAAAGCTACTTTTGGCATTAGAAAAGTTGCCCCTCAAGTTGTACTGGAAAGGCTAAACATGGTAGAAAAGATACCATTACAACATTTGCAGCATTAGTGACACTTCTGCACAGGACGCTTCTTACCTGAGCTATCCCTTCAAGAGAGGTGGGATACAGGGCTCAAAGGAATTGAAATTTGGCCCAGTGGGGCTCCCCACACAATAAAGCTACATTTACAGAGCATTTACAAGGTTCCAAGCCACTGGGGAGCTAGTTCTGTAATCAGAGACAAATAACAGCAAGCAACGAAAATTTGGGATCTTGAGGACGTACTTGTCTAGAAGCTCCAGAAGTTTCCAGCCATCCCAGATTCCCCACTGTATCTTGTGTCAAGAACACAATCCCCCAGAGGAACTTTCCAAAGCATTGGTATGAGGCATCAATATTTCTTTGTCCAGCTCCAAGCACAATGCCCAGCACTGCAGTGAGGGGTCCAAGTCCTTGTCCCCTCCTGGGTTAAGCCCAGGCAGCCATGGCACCAGTGTGGTTCATGGCCAGCTCCCACATCAGAGCCACAGCCCTAGGCTCTACCTTGATCTATAATAAGGAAGGGAATAAGCGCTTTCAGGATGTAATACATTAGATCAGTTTTCAACATCTAATTTAGGATTAAATTAATTATACCCTAGAAAAGCTTATTTCTCTCTAAGGGATTCTGGACAGCAAGCTCAGGCAGTGATATCCTTATCCACTGATGAATCCTGCACCTTGCCATAGACTAATCAGGCACACGTGGATCTCTGGCAAACGCACTGCACCCATTCTTCTATTTCATTAATTCACTTTCCATTGTGTCTTATTCTAAACCTTGAATACACAAGGCAGCATCAAGAAGTCTGCAGCTGCTGAGATCTCCTATTCATCTTTTTCTAATAGAAATCAGCTCAGTTTTGTCACACACACAGTCTCATCTTCCATTTCTAAAGGAAATCCAGGTCTTGCTAAGCCATGGTCTCACATGCTACATGTCAGACACATTAGGTCTGTGCCCCCAAAGTGTGCAGAGAGGGAAAAGCATCTCCCACTTCACATTTTATTGCCATCATTCCACACACCCTCTCCTGCTGCAAACGACCTTCATGAAAACGAAGAACACACCCAGAATCAGACCAAACAGCTCACCTCTCCCTCACCCTTGTCTCCAGCTACAAACAAGATGTCAGCATGACCTGACTCCCATTTCCTGATCTGCCCAGAGAGAACTCCTTACCTGGTCAATGTTTTTACCCAAATCAGAAAATCCTGCCCTTTGGTGCCCTTGTTAGGCTAGGCTGCAGCCTTCCTCCATACAAACTTCTCCCCATTCAGCAGGGGAAACTTCCAGGTGATTTCTCCATCTATCAAAGTTCAGATCTCCTCTACACTACTGTCCTCAATAATTCCCTTCTTGATTACCCTAGAAACTTTGTTCCCATAGAATTTTACAGTGATTCCTCCTTAGTTCTTCTACAGCAAAAGAAAACAATTTCTCTACCACTCTCAGCAAGCCCTTTGCAGAAATGTTTTTCTTTGTACATATACATTTTGTTGACTGTTTACTAGAAGCATGGCCAGAAATTACATTTGCTCTATTTCAAAGGCTATTTAGGTGGCTAAGCCAGAGCATGCTTTAGAGGTGAATAATAGGTTTGAAACTGCTTTTCTCTCTCAAACATTAGTCTGCAGCTTTCAGACTGGAAGATGGTTTATGAAATTAAATCCAGGTTTATACTGTTACTTCGTAAGGCTGATACTTGGGGATCATATTAAGATCTTGGCACACCTGGCAGCACCAAGAGTGAACTCCTTCCTTTCAACCTGAACTCCAGCTTGTACCACATCCTGCAAGGCAGCTCCAACTCTAAGGGAGAAGTGCTCAGTGCCACCATGCTCAGATTCCAATTTGTTTATGTACGACAGGCTATAATACAGCATTAATTCAACACTGCATTCCCATCTGCAAACACATAACATTACCAGGCACAGGTACATCACCTGTGTTTCCAAAAGCAGTGGCATTATCACTACTTTACCTTTCCTTCTAGACTCCTCAGAGGAATATGTGTTCATGCAGGGGAAGTCCCCATTTCCTCACCTTTTTATGCTCCCTGATTGAAAGGAAGGTCCTTTCTTTTGATTTGTTTCTCTTTGTTTTACTTTGGGGCTGGGGGGCACATGGGCAAGAAAGGCTGGTTTGTAATGAAGATTTACGTGCTTGGAGTCAAATAACTCCCCTAAGAAAGCAATTGCTACCTTACAACATTGGTACCATATTCTCTACCAGCAGGAAAATTACAAGGAATGCTTTCCAGTAAGGAAACGCCCTCAGCTCTCAAAAATGCTGCTTGTTCTTCCAAAACCCCAAATCAGTCTCCATCCCTACCACTTTGCTTTACAATATAGAAATGCATGACTAATTCCTGCCCTCCATAGGCTGCAGAGCTGGAAACCACCAGTGTCCTGCTGCAGGAGTGCTGCTGCCTTTAACACACATGAGCAAAGCACAGAACTTCGTGTCACCTGTCCTGTGCTAACCCTGGGCTCCCAGAGCACTGCTGGGAAAACTGCCCAAAGCACTTTCCCCCAACCAGCCCCACAAAGTCCTGTCTGTGCTTCTGTGTTTAGTGCTTAGCAGCACCCCAGCATGTGAAGACAGAAAACATGATCTTGTGAAAATTCCAAGGTGCAAAATTTCCTGCCCTTCTGAGCATCTTCAATAGCAACACTGCACACTGCTAAGCTTTGAGGGCAAATATTGCCTTTTCCCATGTATTTAAATGTGTTTCTTTCATGTCAAAGATGACAATGTTGTTAACTTGTACAGCCAAGTGCTTCGTACATGAAGCAAAGAGGAGCAGTTTATTCTTCAGGTCCTCCTTATCTGAGGGATGACACTATCAGGGAGGGGAAAACCCCTTTTTTATCTCCTGACGAAAATCTGAAAGGTAGGGGGTCAGTTACACATCAGAACCACATTTTACATCAATAACATTTTACTACATATTTTATTACATCAATGGCTTGAAAAAATTTTATTTGATGTCAGCAAACATTGGAAATCATAGAAAAATGAATTATGTAGAATTTCACAAAGGAATTTACCCCACTATAATTCCTCATACAGTAAAATAATCCAAAACCAAATGTTACTTTTCAGTGGCTAAGCAATTTTATAATGCTATGAACATTCATCACAGTAAGTGTGCTGAATAATAGAAAACAGGCAAAAAAGACATTTAAAATATTACTTACAACAGCATTATTACAACATACTTTCTTTAAAATCCCAACGAGTATTTCATCACTTCAAAAGCTATACAGCATTTCCATTATATTTGCAAACTTAACCTTATACATCTTTTAAAATCTTGAAAAAACTTCTTTTAAGCAATCTATAAGCAGTTAACAAAATTGATAAAATCTACATAATGGAATACTATACACTCCAGTATAAATTTTATTTTAGGAGAATATGAATGTAAACACTCATTATTATACAACATGCATAGACTATACTGACCTTCCATCTTCTGAACTGTAACTTTCACTGCAATTGTGCTTTACTATCAACAGGAAAAGCTGCATTAATCCAGGGAGTGGCAGAAAGTATTTGCTTTAGGGGCATTGCACAAGATCACTAGATTTTGACTTGCTGAAGACAAGCTGGAGCTAATAAAATAATTTTTCTCTTTTTTTTGTAAAATATCAGCCCACTCATCGCTGAATGGGCTATGTACAAATTCATACCAATTTGAAAAATAAACGCATTATCAAAAAAAATCTCCTATGATATTTTTGCATTTCATTGACTTGGAGATTTTTGTTCACAGATCCAGTGATCAAGTTAGTGTAATGCACTGTTTGGCTCATATTTGGTGTGCAAGAATACCAACAGCATCTTAGCGAATTCATAGAATAAAAACTGAAATTTAAAGTGACAATGAGCATATTTTAATACATAATGTTCTGATGTATTTGTACAGGAAAGAAAAATGTTTGTCAGGACATTGCTTTAAGAGAGTAAGAGTTTCACTCTTATTTTAACTATTAAAAAAGTGTTCTAGTGGATATTTATGGGGTCTTCCTGGTTGCAAACTTGTAAAAATATATTAAGAAACCATTATCCCCATAGGTATTAAATATATCGAGACACAACCATTGTGGCTGCACTACCAGGTATGGCTACTACGGTCTTAAGCATCTGATTGTACATTGTTGCTTTACTGTTAAGCACAACTGAGGCGTGTATTTTTTTTTTCCCTTGGTTATAAGATTATATTACAAAAATTGATCACTGTTTCAAACCAGTTAAACACGAATATTCAAGTAACAAGGTTGTTTTAATGGATAAGTGAAAAAACAAGTTACCTAGCACTTTACACAACTACATAAAAATTAAATAGAACAAATGAAATTTGTTTATGCATATGCAATACACTTTTATATCTTTAAGATTTCTAAAACTAAAACTTAAACTATCATTTTCTTTAACGATACCATATTTTGCACAATAACTTATACTTAGGAGAAATAATTTCCCATTTTCCACAAAATATATATAATTATGACATTCACATCGATAGTTTAAGAAACAAAATTTAAGTGAATATTCTTATTTTATGCAGTTATCTTTGTGGACCCTTCTAGTCAGAATGCAACCAGTTGATGTATCTAATGCTTGACCCATTTAACAAAAGAAAAAGAGGGTCTTCACCTAAACAAGGTCAAACCATTTCAAAAGCTAAAATGATTTTATCGCATTTAAAAACATAGTTCAAGAGAATGTAAAAAACTAAACGTTTAAAATACAGTGCTATTATATTGCATGTATCAACTACAATAAGATAGCAGTAAACTGAAAAATAATTAAACAACTTTTTTCTTCCTAATATCACAAATGATACACGTTTCCCCCTACCCCATGGGGATGAAGCCAAAACACAACTTTTCTGATAAGATGGACAGATTTGAGGGCAAAAAACCAATGAGAAGTCCTCACAGGTACCTAAGTCTCCAGCAGAAGCCTCTCCTGATGAGCTCCCCAGCTGGGATGCAAGCTCCCACACCACTCCCACACCGGTGAGGACCTGTCTCCACACACTGGTACCAGCAGGAGGTTTGATATTTAATACTAGAGTGTTTCTAAAGAGCAGCATTGCTTTACACCACAAGTGTCAACTGGAGTCACAGTGCTATTTGCCCGGTCTTTATTCCTAATTCACACTGGCTAACACCTAGCATTCCTTCCCACAGAGACTCCCAGCTCCAACTGGCACAGGTCTGAAGGAACATTTGGGGCCACCAGAGCTGCCAGTTCACAGCAACAGCAATACAGAGAGGGAATAGCTCCCTTCCATCCTCCCATCACCTCAGAGGATCTCTCTGGAGCTACTAGAATGGAGCTGCTCCGAAACAGCTGCCAAGTGGCTGAGAGGGCCCTTTTGGGGCCCCACACTCTAATCTGCCCTAGGGAATCTCTACCTGTGCTGTGCCTGCGTGTTGCCACCCAGTTTCTGACACAGAACCTTCCTCACACATGGCCCAAGGCTAAGACCACACCTCAGTGCTACAAGAGGCCACATCCCCTGCCTTTCCTGGGGCTGTGGCCACACTGCAGGAGCTGCCAGAGCCAGCTCTGCTGCCCAGCTGGCACTGGCCTGCCCTGCTCGGGTACAGAGAGCAGAGCCACCACAGCACAGCACAGCCCAGCAGCCAAACCTCAGCACCAAGTCCAGGGCCTGGCCCCAAGCTCCACCAACCTCAGCTGCAGGCCAGGCCATGGGCTAGCTCATTTCAAGCTGTGTAAGAAAGGCTGGTGCTGTACACCACTGTGTGCCATCTTGGCTTGAATCCTCTGTGGAGGAAGAGAGGCAAGAAAAGTCCTTTTTTCCACCTGCAAAGACACCTGGTGGTTTCTTCCAACATCATTAAATTAACCATTTTTAAATGCTTTGTGACTAGTGTTATTTTGCAGCTTTCCATTAGACAAGAAGTAATACTGCTGCTTCTAGCTTCCCTGGACTCTGTCTGCTCAGCAATCAGCAACCACCTTGTTCAAGGTGCAAAGTCCTCCCATGGGACTTGCAAGAACAGTTCCAGTTCAAGCCAGCTAGACAGGCCACAGCACGGGCCATCTGAGCAGAGGGCTGGGATTTGAAAGCTGCATGCACCAAGTATTTGGAAAAGCACCTCTTAGATTTTAAATTGCATATTTTGGTTCAGAACATGAAAGCGATGTGTGCTTCAGAAGGGTTAAAATGGCCAATGAAAATTAACCCGGTTCTTCTCCATTACACTTGCAAGAAACCAAAAACTACTGAAGGTTGAATTTTGTGCTCCAACCCTCATCCAGACTTCCAGTGGGAGAAGGAGTTTGATGTCTTTGGCAAACAGCGCTCTGAAGAGGAATGAGACACTGGGACAGAAAGTGACCTATGGTAGCCAAATGCAAAAAGGCACATATTCCCCAAAGGAGAGGCACCAGAGAAAGTTGTTTTGACTTAATCCCACAGAGGATCAGGAAAAAGAAAGTTGTGTAGCACTCACTTAACAAGTTACAATGCAAATGCTGAATGCCAGGGGTTAAATAGCGTATCAAACAGTTTCAGGTTAAGTATTCCCTTTTGCACTAAATAAAAGCCATTAAAATATACAGGAATAAAATGCTCAATTAGGGAGCTTTCTATGAAGCAAGAACACACAAATACAGTGGAAAGAATTGCACAAACCAGAAGTGTAATGAGTTACATCTACAACCTTGGACTGACCAAACCTTAGAAATAACATTTCCTATCACTTTGCATTATTCATGATTGCTTGCTAACATGTCCTGTCACTGCAGAACAAACCTGCCACGGCTGGCATGTGCACAGGCCCCTCCTTTATAGAAAGCTCACTAATCATAGTGTCATCGTAAGAATACACAGGAAGCGGAGACCACAAGGCCATGCAGCAATACATACTTATACCCTACGGACCAAGTGTTATAAGAACCCCTAACGTGTAGAGTTACTGTGGGGCTGCTAAGGAGCTCCTTGTTTTGCAGGTTGGTCAAAATTTATAGACAGGTGTTACTGGTTCTAGAAGTCCCCATGCTTAAGCATGACGTTGGTGAAATGGAGAGCTGAGCTACGTGGGTGCTTTTGAAAGAAAGTGGAGGCAGTATGGAGGAATGAGGGGAGATTAAGGCAGATGTAGCACAGGACTGGAAGCGTTTGCCTTTTTTTTGGTAATAGCTGCTTGTCCACAGATATGATGCAGATGGCTGTCTGAGGTTTGCTAATACCTGATATCCTGGATAACACAGTAGTCAACACAAATTGTTCTAGGCTACAGCACCTTCTCACGAAGCAGATGCATATCTGACATCAAGAACAGAAGTAGCCTGGAGGGAAGGGGAGAGAAAAAGCAGATATTTAGTTTAAAATGAATACACACAGGCTTTCTTGCATCTCCAAAGTTCAGCCCAAATCCATGGTACTACAGTGACAAAACATACAACCCTGCCACACGGGAGGAATTCCAATAGCTTTCCCTGTTCTGAGGCACACTGGGATTTGTTGTTGGGAATCTAAACACATAGGAATTAAGACCAGAGTTGATGCTGCTTTATAACCAGCAGCCTCACCTCCCCACTTCAAATAAAAGGAACTCTTGCCACTTGCTATGGCAAAGCCCAAAGCCCTCAGAAGCCTGATGAACCTTTCACGAGGCTGGTGGCCAGACAGCCAAGGCATGCCAGGGAAGAAAGCACCCGAGGGATTTCAGTGTTAGGCCAGCAAAGTCTTCTGGCTACTGCTGAGTCCACCTGACTTGACCAGACACTGCCTGTCCAAGTGCCCTCAAGAGCAGGCACCAGCCATGCAGCACTGCACAAGGAGGGACCAGGAACCCTCTCCAGCCCATGCAGGCCGCTTGTGTTATAACCCGAGTGATGTTTCACCTTGGCCCCAGAACCACTGAGACAGACACCCAGTCAGCACTTTGCTTATGCCACCTCTGAAGGCAGGAGCACCACATTCACAGCTTCTTTTGGTCTGGTTCCCACCACTCAGCACCTGGGCTACTCCAGAGTGGGCACCTTCCATCACTAATCTGAGGATCACAACTGCTGCTCTGGTAGTAATTTTACCAGACCTTGCTGTCATGCCTCCACTCCCCCAACTCATTTGGGATCCTCACTGCTCCAGTATCCACCCACCTGGCCACATCAGCCCACTCCAGCTCCTGCTGAAGCCATTTTTTCCCTGTGTCAAGCGAGACTCCCCTTTTTTGACCTCAGCTTCCAGAAGCAAGAGTGTATTTGAAGCTAGGAAGAATCTCAGAAGGCTCAGAGAGGAAAAGCTTTGCATTACCAACATATAATTCTACAGGACACAGGAAAAGACAGTGACAAGAACCATGTGTCTTTCAAATTGGTAGCTATGTACTAGCACCAGTGCTGCTTTGCTCCATGTCTCAATTCTGGAAGAATGGGACAATTTCACTCACACATGCCTGTGAAGGCAAGTGTTCTGAGTTTGGTTTTGTTCATCTGTCATACCTTTGGACTTAGTTCCCAAATATAAGCATCTTTGAATTGCATGTTATTAGGTTTTGTGAAGCAGTGAAGTTCTGCTTTTTGAATGTCTGAAGGACAATGAATGTCCAAGTGATCCAGCCCTAATCAGAGCAACAAAAATATACAGCACACTGGGAAGTCTTTACTCCATGCTCAACCAAAATTTGCCTTATGCTGTTGACTGTGCTTGCATTCACAATGCACAGTTTTTTCACCAAGTTATATTATAAATTAGGCCAAAGGGAGTCCTTGATCAGACTTTTTAACACACAAACCTCTACCATGGTTTTCTTCTACAAAACTAAGTATTAATCTTTATTGTTAATACTAAATTTTTGTAACTAACTTCCATACTTAAACATCCTACAGTCTCTTTGTTAATTTCAAACCTACGTGGCCTTTGGAAAAGTGTTAACTCTCTGAACCTCCATCAAGAGAAGGCTGTTCCTAAAATTTGCCTTTACAGAAAGAGCTGTAAACTTAAAGAAACTTTGCCTTTAGGTAACTCCAGAGTGAAGTTTCACGCACTCATGTTGCTTATAGCTTTCTTCCCTTCACTCGAGTGAAACTACTCACCAAAAATGAAAGAGCAAGCTTTGGCTCAGAAGACTCTATGGTCCCACAAAGCCAAACCTAGAAGAACTGGGAGAACTGAGTGCAGGGACAACTTCCAAGTGAGATAAAGATGCATGGGGTTTCAGCAAAAAGAGGTATTAAAACATCTGTGTTCTGATGAGATACACATACTGTCAGAGGGCTGCAAATTTACTGTTCTACTTCCACTTTCATATAAGCCTGGATCTCCCAATTCCCCAAATCGGTACTGGAACTGTATATCCAGATGAAGTGCACTGACTGAAGATTGACAAAAATGGCTTTTGCAAAGACTCTATATAATACACACACACATCTATTTGAACTGAGCTCAGATTGGGAATTTGATGTGACTTTTAAAATGGATTTACCTCATCTTCCTCTTCAGACATTTTAGTGGAATTTTCAGGAGATTTTACAGGCTTCTGGCTATTGGTTCCATTTGTCTCCTCTTTGCCATGCTCTGCCTCCCACTCCTGTAGGACTTCATCTATGTTGAAACGACGCCGATAATTTACAAAAAAGTTTTTCACTTGCACCACAGATTTGTTTCCAATCACATCAGAGATTGCCTGAAAGTCTCGGCCATATTTCCTGATTGCTAAAAGCAACAAAAAGGAAAACAAAAGCAGTGTGTTATTTCCATAAAGACCACAAATCAGGCTCAAGTCACAGCATAAAGATCCAAAGCTGAACTTCCGTCAAGGTTTCAAACCTTCTTCAGATTAATGTAGAATATAAAAAAAAGGGTAAACTGTGAAAGATACACAGTTAAAATCAGCTCTGGAGCTGAGAAGAAACTAGAGGTGTAGTAAAAGATGGGTAGAGTCAAATGTACAAGGCCTGTTAAAATCTGCCTGTATTGCTTGAAAAGTTACACAAACGAAGATGACAGCAGTGACTCCAGCTGAGTTTCACTTTCTGAAAGCTTGGACAAGCAGACACTATTTGCCAACATTCATATGATGCCATTTATATTGCCCAGGGAGGGGAAGGGAGAATACTGTATCCCTGTTCAAATACATTCTTTGGGCATTAGTACACAGCAGTGTTGAAGTCCTCCTTCCTTAGCCACTGAAGAGAAACTCGGCTCTGAAATGCAGCAGGGTTTTGACTATCAGCAACTGAAGTACAAATAAACTTGTAGTGCCATACCTTGTACAGCAAGAAGCTGCTCATCTGTGGTCCAACGTGCATTAAATTTCTGGACGACCTAGACAACAACAGCAATAAAAATTAGGTAACTTCACTTATATACTTTCACTTGCATCTGAGCTCATAAAAACCTCTCAAAAGTGCAACAAGGACTTCACTGTTAGTCAAAGTATATCATTAGCATTTATCTTCACAATTGACAAAGATCAAAAAATGATCTCACCTCTGGAAGTCTGTATTGTTCTATACCACCTTCAAGCTTTTCTTTGAGCGCGCTGTTTGTCTGTTTGATATTCTGAATCTGAAAAGAAAGTTTCATCCCTTTAAGAAGGATTTAAAAAAAATATTTGGACAAGCCTTTTTCCAGGAGCCTTGGCAGGAACCTCACAAGCTCAGCCTTCCAGTTTTTCTCACAGCCTGCCTTTTTCAAAAAGAAAGTTTCTATATTGGAATAATGTACAGCAGGAGCAGCTGGCAAATCAGGAGAGCCCATTTAATTTATTCTCCGCTGTCTACAAGTTATTTGTAGCAAGAACTGCCCCAACTTCCAGGTCTGTATAAAGCCCAGCATAAGAAGACCAAACCCATCTGCAGCAAGTAATGAATCAAAGACTGCTAAAGAGTTCAGCTTCTCCCAGAGTGCCAGGAAAAAGGCTTCAGGCCAAAATACCAATTCTATTAAGTTTAATAAAGAGCTTGAGACAGATCTCTGCTTCAGAAACAGCAACATGCTCAGATATAGGCAACAAACTCATGTAGCAAACCTGTATTTACTCACAGATATTTGAAAAACATTTGTTTAAAAGGCAGATCCATCAGGGAAGCAAAAGGTACATAGTTTGTCAGATACCTGTCTAGGAAAGACTAAGCCAAACATATCTGCAACTTCTAAAAGTACCACAGGAAAAGGCAAAGGAAAGAGCTGCTGCAGATGGAAATTGCATACTGCTGAAACCACTGCCACCTGAGGGAAGTTACAGTTAAAACTGCAGAAAGAATTCTGAACTGCAAGAAAACCTAGGTGCCAACAAATGTTCCTTCAAGTCCGTGCTATGAACTTCTCCTTGTTTTACTTCAGGTCGAAAGTAGACTTGTCCACAGAAGTAAAACCGAAGAGATGTAAAACCCAGAGCTGCATTCAGAGCACAAGGACAGCAGCTTGTCAACTAAGGCATGTAGCATTGTGCATCATCACTGCCAACTACAAATTCCTGCCAGCTCTGCAGACTGCAACAGGCACTACCAGCAAACCCAGCAGTGACTCCTGTAGGATCCCGTTCGTACCTGCCGTTTGATTGAGACTAATTCCATGTCCAGTTGTCTGAGTACAGTGGTAGCAGCTGTTGCATTGGCAGAAACAGCCTCCACATCTTCCTGGGAAAGGAACATTCCTTTGGGAGGTTTCCTCTTTGCTCTGTTCTTGGCCTGTGTACTGTGCTTCTCCTTCTTCACCTGAGGGACAGTTTCAGCAGGTGGCACCTGGCAAACAGCAGTCAGTCATTTTACAAAAGTAAGTATCTTTAGAGATCCCTTCCAGCTCAAACCATTCTGTGACTCTGAATTTTAGCCACCATCAAAGGCTAGAGAACAACAATGCCAGTATGCAGACAGGAAGACATTTTTGCTTTAAGTAGCATGTCATACAAGCTGTCTTATACAAATTTCTCCTTTCCTTTAGCAGCTTTCAGTGTTTACAGAGATACTGTGGTTGCCTTCTCTGCCCATTCTCATTTTGAGAGACAGATGCCCAATTTTGCATTTATTAAATGTTCTGGCTATTTTCAAACCTCCAAAACCCTTCTTCTTGTTTTCGTCATCAGATCTGAACACATCACCAGAAGGAAACAAAGTGAAGTGTGGAGACAGAAAGAACATAACTAAAACAGTTTACTGAGAATTGTTTTACCACCTGATAGACACAGGGAGGAATAAACCAAATTTATTTAAAGGCAAAGGATAAAGGAGTGAGGTGACAACAGGGTAATTCATAGATTGTTACACCATTTCTTGGAAGCCAGGTCTTCTTGCATAGCACTTGTGTATCAACTGTTCCATCAAAATGGTGGAAATAAACTTAAAATAAACTTTAAGTGTTTTTTAGAAAAAGGAAGTGCTCTGTGAAATACTCCTATTTTTATCCTTTATGTCTAAGGCAAAGACAGGTAGATTAGCCAGGACACTTACTACAGATCCTTCAAGAGCACAGCTGATTCTAAGACAGCTAAATCATTTCTTCCAGAAGTTATACCCAACAATCAACTCATACCTAAGATTTTTTACCCAGTGACTGGAGCCTGGACAAGAACACAGAACAGAAGGGTGGCAAGGAGAAAAAAAGCAGAGAGGAGGCAATACATCTGAATCCTCTGCTTGACCACTGCAAGCTTTAAACACATTGGCTTCCCTTGGTGCTATTGTTTTCCTCCTAATTTGCAGCTACACGCAGTTTCTACACAGTTTGTGGCATTTGCCCATTAGCATTCAATGCTTGCATTTGAAACCACATGAGGCTGAGCACCAAACCCCAAGTAAGTATGAGGTTCTGATTCCCAAAGGACTCCAGCACAGCTGCCATGGATAAAAGCTTTCACCCTCCTCATGGGCACAACGGCCAGAGCCCCACAGCAGCAGCAGCAGCAGCAATGTGGACAGCTGCCTGCTCTCAATCTTTTCTTCCATCCATTGGTGCAAAGAATTCCATGAGATCTAATGCCTAGGGCAAGCCCAGAGGCAAGAGGAAACTCTTGCCATTGCAGGAGGCATCCCCCTATGTCTCTCTGCAGACAGGAAAGCAGGTGGTGAGCAGGAGAAACCAGAATGGCTTAGCTATGAACAAGTGAAGTAAGCTCTGCTCTCTGCTTCAGAAGGGAGCACTTTGATAACTGAGCCAGGTAAATTATTCAGCATGGATAGACATTTCAGATCCACTCATATTTCATCTACATACACGGCTTCCCAGGACCACGCAGCAATGCCTCACTACAGGTTCAGCCTGTCTGTTGACCAACAGGCAATGCCTGCAGTGCAAACATCCCAGAAGCTTCAACATTAAAGAAAAATGAAAGCAGTTTCAAATTACTGTTTTACACAGTTCAAAAAATGCAAAGCTCTTTTGTGTTGCAGACAAGAACCAGAGCTCCAGCAGAACAATTTTTGACAGCTCCAAATGCCTCTAGGCCCCAGCAAAAATTGGAACATCTAGTCTGTCCTGGAAACTCTTCTTTCCTGGCCACACACATTTCTCTTGAGAATTAAACCAATTTTTGAAAAACAGAATTAAAATGCAGGGATTAAGAAGGGATTTATCAGTGCTCCTGTTTATTTACATATTGCCACTGCTATCCAGTGCACTTCATTCTTACAAACTCCTTAATACAATGTTCCCTTCCTCAGATTTCACTGTGTAAAAAGAAGATAAAGCTATATCAAGCTACACAAAAACAAGAGCATGAAGTGGGAGGCACTTCCAGGAACAAGGAAGATACAAAGGAAGCAGGTCTAGGTCATGACCTCAGTATTATGGAGTCACTATGCAAGGAAATCCAAACAGTTTCACTAACAATGAAATAAATTATATATATAAAAAAAAGATTCCTCTTCCAATGATCCTCAAAAGAGGAAACAGATGAAAGATTTCAGATACTCTGAGAAATCCCAGTAATACTGGGTAAGTCAGAGAGCAACCAACAGGTCTCAGAGCTGAAAAACCCATCTCTGCAGATTTGGGACAGGAAGGTTCCTTATGGTAAGAGTCCCGGGCTGCTGGCACATCATAGCCCCTGCATGTCTGACCACATCATTAAAAGACACCTAATGATCAAGGACAAACTGATCCCCTCCTGGTTACCTCCTCTCTCTCTCTCTCACAGCATTTCAATAAGCTCTAAGTTCAGGTACGGTAAAATCAGAATCACTGAATCATTAAGGCTGGAGAAGACCTCCAAGATCATGGACAGACCTTTGACTGAACACTTGTCAACTAAACCACAGCACTAACTGCCATGTCCAGTCATTTCTTGAACACCTCCAGGGATGGTGACTCTGCTGTGTTCCCAGGCAGCCCATTCCAGTGCTTAACCACCCTTTCAGTGAAAAAATTCTTCCTGATGTCCAACCTGAACCCCCGTTGAGGACATTTTCTCTCATCATGTCCCTGGACACCTGGGAGAAGAGATCAACCTCCACCTTGCTACAACCTCCTTTCAGGTAGCTGCAGAGTGATGAAGGTCTCCCCTGAGACTCCTCCTCTCCAGACTAAACAACCACAGCTGAACTCTGAACAGGCTATGAAGGCTGTCAGCTCCATTTTGTCCTCCAGCACAATCCCTGTCCTGAAAAGTCCCCACAAGGCTGCCATGGCATAAACAGCCAGACTGCATATGCTGCATGAGTTTCAGATTGGTTTGAGTGCCATGGCCTGTACCAGTGTGATAAGGAAGGCAGAAAGCCTCCTCCTACATTAAGATTTTCTGCAAAAATGTCTTGATGGTAACTGTCCAAACCAGACATCTGATCTGGTTTGGCCCTAAAAAAAAAGATGCATACAAGTTGGTGAAGAACTCTTCTGCAGCAAGTTCAGGACATGTCAGCATTGGTTAGGAAGGAAGAAATAATAAAGGTTGAAGAGAGTTCTTTTACAGATGCAAGTGGTGAAGAAGCTTACAGAAAAATCTTAACTAAATTCATCACGTAAAGTCATTAAAATAATGGGAAATGAGACAATACTATTATTTATAAAACACTATAGAGCTGTAGCACACAGCTGGAACTTAGCCAAGTGAGAACCCTTCCTGTCTGGGTGTTGCTGAGGCTTCGGAGAACTCAGTTTCTTGTAAGGATTAATACAAATGGCTTCACATCCACTCTGCCCCTAGGAAGACAACAGGAATGTGCTGGTTCCTCCAGTGGAAACAACAGCAAAACTTTCCTGGAAAGTCTAGACAGCACCCTCACGTGGGTGAAGAGCAGATGGGAATGTTGTGATTTTTCAGTTATTTCCATTCAAAATTATTTGTTGGAGGAGTTAATCTCACTGAGTGACTGACAAAACTGTTACTCTGGGATATTTTTTTTTGACTGTGTGGGATCATGTTTGTAAATACTTCTAGTGGGTTTTCCCTAAATATAATCTTTTAAAAAATTAAGAAATTAAATAGAATGACTGGGAGAGAGAGACTGGGAAAGAAATCAGGCTAGAAGAAACCAGGAAAGGGAGCTAACTTCAAGGAAAGAAGGTCTTAAGCATCTTCCTGTAACTCATACATACAACCTACACTGCTGCTGAAATAGGTGTTTTTATTTAGTAATAGGTAACCTGCAGGTTACACAGATGGAGATGAAGTATATGATCTCCTGTAGGGCATCACAGGCTGGGTTTTCAGAACTGTTGTATTTGTGCAGCTATTTTCATCCAGAACTCTATGTCCACAGAAAATGACGTACTTGAAGTGAAACACAAGTACTACATTTTGAGCTGACGTAACAACAGGTTTAAGGTCACCCTGCCAGACAAAATTAACTTGGCACAAAAGCTTTCTCCTTTACTTTTCACCAATACAGCTGCAATCCTGGTGTTAGTGAAGTGACAAATATTGCTGGGGATTTCAATACATCAGGAGTGTGCCTTAGAGTCTAAGGTGTACATAAACGCACTTCTGCTGGTGTACCTAGAACAAAAGGATGGATTCCCCCTCCACCAAGCCATCTCCACAGGGGGATGTGTTTCTACTCCATCTCCATGCAGTTAGGTTGATTTAAACCACTGAGGGTGGTTTAAGTTGACACAGCCAAAGAGAAGATAAAAGAGACTGGAAACAATCACATAGTACATTAGCATGGGATGGTGAAGTGTTAAATTTTCCCAGCTCTATCCATAACAACTTCTTTATCTATGCTTGTCTTGATCTAAGAATAATTCTGAAGAAAATTCTTTTCTTGTATGACAACTAGACAAAGTACTAAAGAAAATTAAGATACTGTCAGCTTCTACATGAAGTACCTAGTAAATAAACACTTTCATTTGTACAAGAGTAAGAAACAGAATTATACCTCCTTTTTGCTCTCCTTGTTTTGTTCAACTTCAATGTCAATAGGGTTATTTCCATTTGCTTCCTCCATTTCATCCTCACTGGAAGACAAAAGCAAACAGTACTGTATTAGTTTGTGAGGCTCTCTTTTTCTATAAACAGCATGCTAAAACAAAAGCATGAATGCCACAGCAAGCCCAAAAGCTCTCCTTAGTTTTATTCTCAGGATGTGGGTTTTTTGGGGGTTGGTGTTGATTTTATTTGGTTTTGGTTTAAGTCAATAAATTCTTAATTCTGAGGATAGTGCATACAGGAACACTTCTCAGCAGTGTACTTAGGCAAAATAAATCTACACAGAAGGCAAGAGACATGAAATTAATTCCACAAGTTATCTTTCAAAGAACATGGGACACCAAGCATTTTTACTTTAGGCAAACTGAGACAGAAAGAAAGACTTAAAAATACAGCACGTAGCTAAAACACAGATTTCATACAACTCCTTAATATTTAGTAAAACAGAGATGCACAAGATGAAATCCCTCAAGAACAACCACAAAAAATGCTTGGTTTTTTTCTGGTGTTTTTTTTTTTTTTTTTAAGTGACAGTCTCACATTTTATTCTCCCCTGGAAAAGAAAAAGACGTTATCAGTTGCAGAGTAATAGGCATGAAATTGAGGCCATATTGAAAGCCACCTTGGCACACCTGTCCAGTCTGGCTTAGGTGGAATTTTAATCAGACATTAAATCAAACATGTTTTCATGATTTAGAATTTTTGTACTGTACACAAAGTCAATTGCATTGTCCATTTGAAATGATGCCCAGAAACAGTAGAAATAAGCTGATGCAATCAAAGCATTTTTATTAATCAAAAAAATAACCTATTTTGTCATATCAGACTTCATAGCCTGTGCTGAGGAGCATCAGCTGGTGCAGATATGTCACAGCTCCAGGACAGGGCTGTGCTCACAGGGAGCAGGAGCCAGCAGGCACAGCATGTGCTGGTGAGCTTGGCTGTGGCATCAGCCCTCACGTGGCCATGTCCCTGCTGCAGCCACATGCTAAGGAGGAATGGGCTGCCATCCTTCTTCACAAGAGCAGGCACTCGTACAAGCCATTTCTGCTCTCCCAAGCCACCTGGCTCACCAGCTGATTCACAAGATACTTAGTTTGGGTAGTGATGATTCCAGGGAATCCACTCCCAAGCATCCCCTCCAAGAGCTGCACACACAAAGTCCCTCACATACAACTTACAACAGGTGCTGAAAACCTGGTCCCAAATGCACTGAGAGCTGTGTTAGTGGCAATTTGAAGGGTTGGGGAATTTCCCTGCCTAGCCACAAAAGGGATATAGAGGTATTTGAGTGAGGTACCTCAGACTGCCTCTTCTCTTAACCCCATCTCCAAAAGAGCTTCCTTGTGTTCTCACCTAGGTTCAGATTTCAGCCTTTTCATAAAGTCTTTGTTGTGCTGATAGTTTGCTCTTGTATTCTAGCAAGTGCCCTAGACATGAGCTGAATTAAAACCCACCTCCTCATTTCTGCAGTTGTAGACACTGACTGCCATAACCAAAGAACACTTCTGAAGTTCTGCCAATACCAAATGGCACAATACACCCTGAAAATCCAGGCACCCTAAACTCACCCAGAGTGGATTCCACACCCTGCATGGCTGCACTGACAAATCCTTTGAGGGTGCAGGGGTTTGACTATTTTACATAATGGAGAGGAAGAACAGAAATCAAGCTGACAGCCTGGTTCTTAGCTTCCTGCAGATGTAAATCAAGTTAAGCATTTCCAATCCAGCTGCCTTCCTCAAAGGTTACAAAATTACAGCACACGGCAGCCCATATAGTTCTTTCCCGTTCACCAGATGGTCTGAGGTGCTACTTTTCCTAGCAAACAGGCACAGGTACTGAGAGGTGTATTTCTAAATTCCAGTAATTTCATTTGTGAGCACAGAACAAAAAGAAAGAGGAGTATTAAAATACCTTAAACTACATGGTACAAGACAAACACATACTCCCATATAAAAGATTTCCCCTCCCCAATAACTTAGTGGGAAAACTGAAAAACTAAACAAACAAAAAGCCCCAACAACCAGGATGGGGAGCACAAAAATAGACAGTCTTTGCAGAGAAGAGAAAAGAACAGAATGAAAAAAGAGACTCAGGTCAAAGAAAGCCAACCAAATACTGGACAAGTTGGCTGCCAGTATTCTCCCTGGCCCTGCCTGCTAAGCAAGTATCAGAGAGATGGGAGAGGTTGAGTGAGTCATTGGTGTAGCACAGCTCAACCCTAGAAACACATTTCTTTCCCCTTCCCAAACAACACTTGCTCACATGCAGTGGAGCCAGCAGACAGCCAAGTGGGAAATGCAACAACCCCTTAGAGGGGAAAGGCATTTGCAGAATTTTGCCCAATTATGTCAGAAGTCTTCCAAAGGCAGGCACACATCAAGTTTGGTTTGCAAAGACTTCAACTGTATTTTAGAGCAGGTTGAGAAGGCACCTGCATCAAGCAGATGGAGTTGCTACTGTTCAGAGTGTTTGTTTTTGCCACAGTCACCTGAAACCTCTGCATTTCTCAGGCTCTTTCAGCTCTAGAACAAGGTGAAGTCACCAAGTGACAGTAACTGTACAGATACTTACACTGCTGACCTACCTTCAAGGGCTTGCATGCGTATCCAGGAGGGTGAGCTTGCAGAAAAGGCATGAGTCAAGCTCATTTGCTAAATCTCAGTGTCTAAGGAGCTCCTGAACACCACCAGCCTCACCCAAATGCCAAAGCACCCAGCACTCCCTGGAACAGCTCAGCCAGAGAGCTCATCCTAAGTTCCCCTGTACTATCCTCTTCTCAGTCACTCAAAATCAGAGCCTTAACTTCATGTTTCTCAGAAAACAGAGCTTGGCCTGGCAGCCTTTTCTTGGTCACAGTTTTCTAAGAGGCAGGAGAGGAAGGGTTTGTGTGTGTACAGGCACAGGCTGAGAGGGCTCCTGCACTGGAGCCTGTTTCCTGTAGCAGGTGCACATTCACATCTGCTGAGCATCACGTGGAGGAAATAAAGGCAGATTTCAGCTCTTTCATTAATTCCTTTTACTGTCCTGCTTATCAGCTTTTCTGGCTCTGCTGACAATAGTGCCAATCAGGTTGTAAACAGCTTTAATTTCAATTTCCCAAACCCCAAGCGGTATCAGAGAAAAGTTTTAGAATGGTGGGACTGTAACCAGTGCACTGGAGGGCAATCAGGAATTGCAGTGTCAGAAAAGGGAACACACCTAACTGTCAACTGCCCTTTGGCTTTAAGCAAAGCAAAACACAGCAGGGAAGAGGGGTGGGGAAAGGTGTGGTACCAGGAAACATTTTGGGGAAAATCCTACATCTGGTTTCTTACAAGCTAACAGGAATTTCTGGGACAGACTAAAGAAAT
The DNA here is from genome assembly GCA_013400635.1 of Hypocryptadius cinnamomeus. Classification (NCBI taxonomy): domain Eukaryota; kingdom Metazoa; phylum Chordata; class Aves; order Passeriformes; family Zosteropidae; genus Hypocryptadius; species Hypocryptadius cinnamomeus. The sequence goes on along the minus strand of VYZP01001722.1, from coordinate 74,089 downwards.
CAGTGTGTGCAATACATGGCCTTTCTGCTTGCAAACCTACCTTTCCTCACGTTCCCTTTTTTGTTTACGAGCATGACGGTCCATCACACTAGTTTTAGTCCTTGTCTTCTTCCAGGAGTAGTAAAATTTCACCAGGCTGGCTATTGATTTGTCAGGAAGCTGTAAATTAAACATGTATTCTTTTATATGCTTATATGTAAAGTATCCCCAGAAGTTCACATACAATTGGTCTGGTTTTCCAAGGAACATGTGACCTCCTGACATTGGATTCTCTCAAAGGCTCAAGCAAGGCAGTTCTGCAACCTTTCCAAAAATGATCTATGGGGGAGCGTTGCAGGTTAGTGCCTACTATTTAGGACATCAAGATCTCTAAAGAGCATCTCAGCAAGCTTCCACTCACCAGTCAAGCAGCTGGTTCCCTCCAGAACAGGGGAACACAGCAAGAGCAAATCTGAAATGAGGCCTCAAAACAGTTTTAACAGTTTTAAAGCCAGAACAGACCTAAAAGCCAACAAAGACACACGTAAACAATCACAGAAACTGCTGAATTACAAACATCCCAAGCATATCTTTGATGTTTGGTTAAATAGGTTTATTCACACCATTCACATGACAAAGTCTATTCAAAGGTCTCAACAAAGGACATGTTCAAAAGGTGAAATGTTACTGTATGGTGAACTGAAGGTCCAGGAAAACACAAATTTTATTTTTGTTCTCTTACACAAATGCCATTACCTTGTAGCTAAGAAAGAAAAGTCTGCCTCCAAAATGCATAAAACTACATTAAGACTAATTCTCTGCTTTTGAGGCGCTCTACAATGGATGCTCTAACACAGGACTTTAAGGTGGAAGTCCAGTCTTTTCTTATGAATAAAACATGTTTTACTTAAGTGTCTGATTCAGTGTGGAGGGCAGAGCAGGTGGGAAGGAAAACAAAACTCTGAGCAAGAGCCAGATCTCTTTCACTCAAACACTGCAGTTTAAGTCTTCACTCGAGACAAGCCTGGTTCTCAAACTGCAGACTGACTTTAGGTTCTAGTAACAGATCACACCAGCACTCCCACTCTGGCCCACAGATGCACACAGGCAGATATCCACCTGGCAAAGCACAGGTGCTAAGTCAATGTTGTGTTGCCAACAGCCATGCAACAGGCTGGTGTTCTGAAATTAAAAAGAGTTCCACAGAACCAACTCAGGGACAAGGCTGTTCATGACAAACATCCACTTGGCTATAAACCTGTACTAAGAGTGCCAAAATATCAGAACCAGCTCTGATAAATAATGTACCTTGCCTTTCATTCTCTGGCTTTGGAGATTTCTCCCCTCAGTTCCAATCTGCAGGGGTGCTAATGGGGCAGCATCTATAAACTAACAGCTAACATGCTCCTGAGCCATTGATTCCTGTCCCCTGCTAAACACAAAGCTTCGTGCCATTTAATTCCTTTCATGCAGAATTGCTTTCCTGGGAGTAACAGTAAAAAAATATCATTACCTAGGGAACAGTGCATGAGCTTGGCATCCCTGTATTGGAATGCACTTCACTCAGGGACAGAGAGCCATGCTTCTGCACATAAACCAAATTGAGAATGTCTTGCTTTGGCAGTTAACCAACCAACAGGACGGGCTTTATGTTCTCTTTTTTCCCCAGGACATTCCCCTGCCCTATTTTCTCTTCTGTATAAGAGCACAGGAATAAAGCAGCTTCGCTCTTCAAGATTTCCATCACCTGACCCAAGGGAATGGGAGACCCTAGGACTCCAAGAACATTTGGAAATGAATGTCAGTGAAGGACAAGGAACATCAAGGAAAACATGATGAAAACAAGCCTCTTTCTGCCATCCTTTTCAAAAGGGACCTTCATCCTTGGATGGCAAGTCACCTTTCGCTTTTCAGCAGGATCAGCAATACAGACCTGTGTCACATGTGCTTTAAAGAGGCTGAACAGACTGCAACAGCCTAGGCTCACTTCAAAGGGTCACAAACAGTGCAACTGGGTCCTGCTGGAACACTCAAGAGGCTACTTTACTGAAGGAGAGCAAAGAATAAAGTCTAGTTCCCACCCAGGTGATGAACGACTTGAAGACACTCTCAAGATACAATTAATAAAAATTTTTACAACACATCCTCTCCCTCTTTCAAAAGAAAGCTGCACACTCCCTAGCACTTCCCTTTCAGGCAGAAACCTATCCCTGAAGTTTTCAATCATACATTTAAAACAGTATCATACCAACCTAAAGCAAAGGACTGAAGCTTGCAAGGATGTATAAACCTCCAACACAGCATCTGCTGACAGTCCCAAATCACATTAAACACAGACTTTATCATTCAATAAAATTAATTCCTAAAAATCAGACTGTAAGAAAGGAAATCAACTTTGCACAGAGATGATCTTTAGTGCATATGTGTGGGCATATGTGTACAGACCATGTCTGAACTCCAGCTGAGACAAACACTACCATAGCACACAGGGGACTGAAAATCATAATTTCCAACCAAAAAAACCACACAGTCATAGTTTATCCTGAACCAGTAAAGCACTTCAGGAAAACACTTCTACAGAGACTCTGGGAATAATATTGTTTCTTTTTATTCACGGTAGCATTTTCCCTCTAACATCCCCTTTGGCCTGTTCTCTCTCAAGAGCATTAGACACACATTCAGCACAAACAGCACTGAAGACAACAGTCTGTTCTGCTTTCCCACTCCTGCGACACCACTTACCATCTGCTGGATCCTGTGAAAGGTTTTCCCATGGAAACTGAAGGCCTGTTCAAACAAGACCTTGTCTTCCACTGTCCACTCATCTGGGAATGGAGTAAAGTTTGGCAGATCTGCCAAAGACTTCTCAATGTTGTGCTTGTGCCAAAACAGCATCCCAAGAGCCTAGAATTAACACAGACACCGAGGTGACAACTGCAATCAAAAGAAACATCACTAGAAAATGGAAAGGGAGAGCTACGACATTTTTCTCAGGCAACACATTAAACATAATTTTAATTCGCAGCTACATCAGATGCTTTTCTGAGTGCAAGAAACCTGGACTCTGCCCCCCAGCTAGGCTGTGAGGACCAGCCCAAAGTTTATCAAAACCACACTGGTCACCATGTAATAAAAGATTAGCAACAGAAAGGTGGGAAAAAAACTGAAGAAATTACTTCAGCTTTACTGATCATGATATCCACAGATAAGCTGAGCAAAGGCTTGGGAAGTCTACCTAAAAAAGACTGGACAAAAGGCAGCTTCTTTCCAGTGCTGGACTCCATTTCCTGGTAATTAGAAGGATGGTTTCATTGACTGGGGGTTTTTATAACTGTTTACGGAGTTCTTTCTGAGAGAGAACGGGAAAAGAGAAGAGAATGAAACAAGAACTGGAAGAAGGAAAGGCAGAGAACATGCATCACCTTGACTTGCTGCTAAAAAGTCCCTGGCCTAAAGAATGAATAAATCTCACACATTCTGGAGGCTGCTCTTTTGTTCCCTTGAGAGAGACCTCATTTTGCTGCTGCAGTCTCTGGTTCTCAGTTCCAAAGACAAAGTGTCTGTGCTGCACTTCACCACTTGCAAACCCTTCCCCTTCTGCCGTCTCCAAGACACTCATGCACAGCCCCCCTCTCCCAGGGCTCCACAGCCCCTGTGTGCTATGACACAACACTACCTCTGGCATGCCAGCAACCACTGCAAGTCATTTTGGGAAGGTCTGACTCTGCAGAGCTAAAAAACAGCCTTTCACAATTGCTGAGAAGTGAAAACAATCCCTAACATGCTGAGTAAAACGTAAGAGTAACCCGCTCATCATATGCAAACTCAGCTCAGGTTTCACAGCCATAGTTACCCTCATCTAGTAGTTTCACCCTGGCTGCCCAGCATTACAAAATCCCTCCAAATTTGGGGTTTCCCCATTACTTTGCTATGCAAAAAAGTAGTTCCTTTATGGGATCTCACACCCCTGAGATTCTGCAGAGAGCATGCATATAAATGTTAGTGTTATCCAAGATCTTGCCCAGATTCTACTGGGCTCTCAGTGCTGCCTGGACACCTTCTCCCTTCTGCCACCATGCAGAACAAGTACTAATCCCAGTTGTAGCACAGTCACTTGAGAAGTCACAAGCCACACAGCCGTTCTGGCAAGGATGGGTCAAAGAAACTATTTTGCAGTCATGAAGGACTGAGTTTTCTCTCCCCTGACAATCTCATTCAGCTTCAAATATGAGATCTACCTGACATCCCTATGAGGAAGCAAGGGATAAACAAGAAGTGAGACATTTTGGGAGGGTAGGGTAGCATTAAATAGCACTGAAGTGTTAGTGAGGACTCAGGGAAGAGCTGCTTATATAAAGCAAGAGGTAAACAAAAAGATTTTCCTTGTAGGCTTGTTTAAGAGGAGATCAGTATTCATCTTCCACCTGTGCTGCCCTGGAAGACCTCTGCACTCATACACAGGTGAGCACAGGGCCTTCCCAGGCTCCTTTGTCCCAGGGTGTCTGACAAAGGCCGGCAGGAAAGGCCGGGTCACAGCCAGGCTTACTGTGGTGCTTCTAAAAGTCTGTGACTACTACAGCACAGCACAACCACCCACAGCTGTCTGCAGCACAGCTGAAGTGCCTGCCCTGCCAGAGCTCACTGGCTGTGGGGAGCCTGCCCTTTGCCTGCCCTGGGGCTGGCCAGGCTGCAGGGACTCCCACTGAGCCATGATCCAACAGCAGCAGAGCCAACAACAGGGCACTGAGCCACGGGCAAGGGGAGTGAAAGGACAGGGATGGGAGCCGGGCTGGCACGGATCGGGCAGCTGGACAGGAACGCTGCCGGGCAGAGCCGCACCAGCCGGGCCCCAGCACCCTGCCAGCAGCTCCCACCCCCTTCAGCAGACTGGCACATCTCAGCCTTTAAAGGCATGTTTTGGGCAGTGGGCACAGGTGGAAAAAAGGCAATCTCTGTATGATGACTGTTAGCCAAGCCACCTGGACAGAGGAGCAAAGTGACCGGCTGTCAGGGGAACACGCGTGTGGGAGAGGGCTGCCTCGGCCAGCAGAGCCCAGAGACAGTGGCCAATCGCTAAAGTGAGCTTTTACTGGCTTCCAGGGAGTCTGTATCAGCTTGTCCAGTTACCCAGCCAACAGCAACTCTGATGATACCTGCTGAAGACAGAGTTTCCCTTGGTGACACAAATAATCATGCTGATTTGAAAGCCTTGACACTTGTGCCTGTAATACAAAATGAATGTGTGCCTTCCAGAGCAACACAAGGTAGATCCTCTCCAGTTATTTCCTGAAAATGCCTAGCACAGCTCTCTAGGAAATCCCAAAGGACATGGCAAACATGTTTAACTCCTAAGTATTATGTGAGAGTGCTACAGAAGGAATGAGAATTTTTAGGAGCAGGGACACTTTTACAAGCTGCTCAGTCACTTTACACTCTGATGTGGCAAGTCATGCAACTTCTGTACACAGAGGGGGAGAGAAAAATGGAGAAAAAGACTCAAAGGAATGAGTGGGAGGTCTATGTTTTCAACATTAAAATTAATGCAAATCTCTGATAGCTAAATTTAAGTTTTTCAAACCACAAGAATTCAGTGGATTTTTAAAAAAAATCACCAGCTTCATTTTCATCAGTCTTCTGTATCAGTCTTTACTTTCCAAACAACACTTCCCCACTAAAATAATAAAACCCATTTCTACTATTCCAAGACCATCTCTCTTGGAAAATGCTATCCACAATAACCAATACTAGGGTATACCAATATCGGCTGAAGAGAGTTACCATCTTTATTTTCATTTAAGTTCACAGCCTTTTGATGCCTTCACGTTCATTTTATTGCTATTTTCTGCTCTTAGAAACTACAATTGTCAAGTCTGACCATTCCTGGTTTTGCTGGAAATTTTGCTGGCTATCTCAACTTCAGTGTTCTTGTTCAGCAAGAAGTCTTTTTGAGCATGAGTATCAACCACTGAAAGTCTGACTCAAGGATGACAGCAGAATCATTTACATAGAAGCTCTTTCCCATCCCAACCATTTGTTTCTACGCTCACAGCCTCTGTCTGAACAATTTCATAAACTTTCATGTTTTTGTACTTGTAGAGACAGTATGTGATTTGTCAATACACTAAGTCATGACATTCCCTGCCCTCCCTTTCCGGGCAAGTATGAGTGCATGAGGAAACGCCACAGAATTCAGAAAAGTTTCTCAGGCACAGATCTACTCATCTCCCCAGCAAGTTTTGAAATCATTGTCAGTTAACACAGGAAAGATTAGTACACAATCCTAGACCACAGGGAATAAAGGAGAGGTCTGTTCCTCAGACCAGGATTTCCATCCCTAGGTTACAGGTACTGGACAGGGGTCAGTGGCCACTGGCAAAGTCATCCCCTGTTTACTGCACTGACAGCCAAGGTGCTCATCTGTGAAATGCAAAATGATTTGCAGCACAGTTTTAAAGTAAATAACTGTGGGTATCAGTTTGCCTCAGAAAAGCACATGATGGTTCAATAGCTCATTAATAACTGGCAAGACATCCATGAAGCAGAGACGGAGCAGTCAGCTGGAAACTGCAGTGCAATCAGGCAGCTGTCCAAAGATAAGCCAATCTTTTTAACATTGTTTAGGGGTTCTGAAAGTGCTCAAGAAGCAGTCACCAGAGGAAGCATAATACTCATGGCCAGACTCCATTAGAAATTATAATGATTTTTTTTTTCTTCTTTTGACTCTTGATGTAAAACTAGGGGTAAACTCTGTGTCCACAGAGTACAGGCTACTATTAAGAACAGTTGGTTTTGGGACAAGTACTAGAGGAGAAAACACAGAAGGTACAGAAAGAAAGAAGCAGCTCTAGGCAGTCGCTTAAACTCATGTTTGAATACTTGCTGAAAAAGATTTTAAAATAAAGTATTCAAAGGGTTTGTTACCTGCTCCATATTGTATCCATGCTTCTCTTTAGCAATGGCAATATATTCATCCACTGAAAAACAAAGAGAAGGTGTAAGTGCATTTCATATAATGATCTCATCTCGCCTTCCCTTTCCCAGTCTAAAACTCAGATCTGCAGCTCTGACTTCAGCCCTCCACAGAGAACTCTCATGAACAGCTACTGTTTCCAACAATTCAGGAACAGAAGGAAATGTAAGAAAAACAAGCCACCAGACAAATGACATATTTTCCTTAAGCCTAAGTGCTCCATGATATCCAATCTAGTTCCAGTACTTCTGAAACACAGCCTGTAGTATTTCAGAACTTGTTCATAAAACTGTAGACATGACTGTGTCAGCTGCTTTTTGGGGTGTATGTTCATTTTGTGGTGGGTTTTTTATTGGTTGGTTGGTGGTGATTTTTTTTCATGTAGCCCCAAAGTAGTTGTTTTCTTAAGGAAAAACATCCCCAGACACAATCCATACCTTCCAATACTGCCAGAATCCTAGTGTTGCACGACCACTGCAGATACCTTGGTAAATTTTTCAATTCTTAGGTCTCAGCAATTTTTATCTTGGACTAAACCCCACACTCTTGTATCATTATGACCCATGAGCTTTTAATCCTTACAATGTGAACGTGCACTGAGAAATTATATTTTGTATAGATGGGACTAAACCCAAATGTCTCTCACTCAGAGTGACTGAGCCCACATTATGTCCAACAGCACCCATTTGAGAGGAATGGATCAAAGTTAGTAGCAGTGGTGGTGGTGTTGTGAAGTCTGTGCCCTTGTGTCTGATAATTATTAACCACGCTGTAATGATAGTAACACCCTTGAAAACAAAAAAATTAATCTAAAAGGTGAGACTCCTGGCTTCTTCACCTAGAAGATGCCAGAAGCACTGGTTGCCTGTACAACCCCTAACAACATGCTAGTAGTACCCTCACATAAAACTGATACACACAGCCAAAGTTTTCATCCTTGTACAAAAATCAGACTTCACAATGAGTCACACAGCAATGAACTCAAAAATCATTCCCCCTTCTTTTTCTACAGAGACCCAGGGAGGAATGAAAGCAAGTTACAATGCTGAGCACCAGACTCACAGAGAGCATGCACAGCAAGGAAATGGTTCTGTGCACTCTGCAGCTAAGGAAGCCACATTTCCCACAGTCTGGACCTCATGATTAACTTCAGCTCTCAAATGTGCTTCTTGCCTATTTTCTACCTTTATGAACACTCTTATGGAATAGCATAGTATTCTTTAAAAGCTTTTCTGTCAAGCTGGGACAGTCCTCAATTATTCCTTCAGCTTATTAAACTCAGCTATAAGCTCAAAAGGTACTGGGCAGACAGAAAGGATAAATCAGAAAACACACAGCAGGAGAGCACCAGCCTCTTACTTTCAACTTGTCATTAATAATAAGAATTTAGATCTAGGTGCTTAAAGTAGACATCCCATCTTTAGACTAGCCAATATGACATGTGATAGAAATCACAGACCTTCATCTAAAAAGTACAAAAACTTTGTGTTAATTTTCACAAAAGTTGTTGGAAAAGAGGGACTTATTAAGTGCCTTGCAAAAGTACATGAGAATATTAATACAGCCATACATTGTGGCAGGAGAAGAGCATGCTATCAACACAGGCACAGTTCCACATTAGTAAGGACATTCCATGAGGTTCTTGTCCTTCCAGGCTCCCACCTGCACACCATGGCAACTCCCAACAGGCTGACAAACCTGTTCATTGCTCCATGTTCTAGATTCATTCAGTAAAAGTTTTATTAGCCTGTTGGAAAAAAGTCTAGCCACAACCATTCATTTGCACTGCTACAACACGAACACATCTGCCTCTCTAAGTCAAAAAATTACTTATAAGAACCATGTTGAACTGGAATGAAAACCATCCCTTCTTGCAAACAACCTTTTCTTGCACAAGGGAAACATAATAAAATAGTTGCAAAGGCAGTGGAGGCGCTTGGGACAATGACCAACTTCCTAGGCTGAATTTGCTGCATTGCCTAATAGAACATCCTGAGGGATGCCTAGTATGAGCCCTGAAAATCAGCTTCACCACAGGAAAAAAAAATCAATTTGCAAAACCACATCACAAGCAGAGAACATGATCCAGAAGAGACATACAGGGCAAACAGGGACAGAGAAGGGAACTGCCTCATATACACACCATCCCTTCCCTCCACATGCCCAACAGGGCAGGGAACATCAGGGGCAGAACAGCGACTTCAGGTGCTTCCAGAGTTACAAAACCATATCAAGAACAAAGGCTGTCAGGAAACCCTACATGCAGCATTTCCCTGTAGTTCAGCTAAATGCTCTCTGCTTCCTTAAAAAACAGGCATTGCACATGCAGTGTTATATATTTTGTCTAAGGAGGATGTGAAGGAAGGAGGAGGGAAAGGAACTGAATTCTCTCAAGTCCAAGGCTGAATTAAGCTGCTGAATGCTAAGTACTACTGCATTAACTATCCTGCTTTCAACCGTGGAAAGATCTACAGCTCCTCATTTGACTTCAGCATCTTATCCTTTAATATATACAGAGAAGAGATGAGGTCGTTCTCCTTTCCAGCGTATTATCTTTCTCATGCCTGATGTTGTTAAGTAATGAAAACATACTTGCTCCCCAAAAAATCATTACAGCATTTTCTCTCCTAACTAAGCAAGAATATTAGCAAGGTCCCCACATAACAATATAATTTCTCTTCAAACAAGGCAATGCACTACTGAGCCAAACAGTAGATTACGAGTGACTAGACAACATGAAAGTAAGCTTTCAGGAAAAGATGCTTTTACTGTCACGGTAGGTTCTGTAACGCCTCAGTATCATATCTCATTGTTACAGAAGAGGAAAAGAAAAGAATAAGAAAAAGGCAATAAGGCAGTAAACTGACCGTGAGCACACAGCAGTAGTACTCCTAAACACTAAAAGAGCATTTGTGGGTGAAGGACAGACAAAGAGTACACCACCACGCTCTCCTCTTAGCTTGTTTCCTGCCTGCTTACTGCCAGTCTGGCCCCTCCTGCTTGTCATTTCTTGGCTAATTGTGAGCTCACTCGCTTTGATGCTTGCACCCGAGAGGAATGACAGTCCCTTGAGCAATCCTTCCGATTGCTCTTTCTTTACCTCCCCCCTCCATATGAAGTCAGCAAGGAAGAGCATGGCACCAGCTGAGTCACAGGATCCATTTAGTCTCCCATACCAGTAGAGCCTGGAATTGCCACAAGCTCAATGCTTCACATGCCACACCAGATAAAGAAGTGTCCTCTTCCATCTCTGCCTTCCCTCCACACCTCTAGCGAGCACACGGCAGCAGGCACGTGAAATTCTGCTCGCCGCGTTTCAGTGGCATTCAGTCACGCTCGGTGTGTAACCCAGCAATCTGTTTAGACATCACAGCTCAGAGCCAGAGGAGCCTGGGGCAGAGCCCTGCTTACACCAGAAGAGACAGCTTGCCAGCACAGCTCTGAGCTGCTTTCCAGAAGACAACAAGCAAGAGCAGCAGAGCAATCCCAGCCCATTTCCCCCAGCATAAAATACACCACCAAGCACTCTTCCTACCAGCGTAGCTTCTTCCTGAATAGAGTAGGTAAGAGTATCCTCACCTCCCATCCAACCCATTTCCCTACACCAGAAAGATAATTCAACACAGACCAGGCCAAAAATACAATGAAACTTGAATAGAGACAGTGGTGTGACAGGAGATGTACTGCTCCTGTGAAGACTCTTGTTGCTACTAGAAACCAGATGGGGGGAGGGACAAAGAAGAGAGCCATAAAATGTATTTCTTCACCTACTTGGCTACATTTCTTCTCTTATGTGCATTTTAGCTGTGTTGGGGTGAGCAGGATCACTCTGTCCACCCCATACCCAAAATGGAGTGAGCATTGGCCCAAAGAGCCCCTTCCTACAGCCAGTCATGCTCAGGAAAGCAGGAGTAGCACAAAAGGCAGGGATGCAAAGGGAACAGAGCCTCACATACACACTGTCACCAGCAAAGAGGGGCACAGAGTGCTCAGATGCTAAAAGACATCTCCCACATAAGAGATGACTGAAGGACCCTGGGTGTAGCACTAAGACAGTCAAAGAGGTAAGGGAAATGGAAGGGAGTGGCAAAGGAAGCACAGAAAGATGTTTCCACTCCCCTGCTCTCTAGAGAGGGGAGTCTGACCAAAATGGTGCCCTTAACCCCCTGAATTTTGTGTTCTTGTTCCCAGCCAGCTTTCTCATAAAGACTTGCCTTTTGCTAACTCACCTCCCTGCAAAAATTCCTCACCAGAGGCAAAAGAAAGAGGAACCTCTTGGCTGACACAGGGAAGGAGGAAAAAGAGCAAACAACTGCATTGCTGATTTTCAGTCCCACATCCTTGAACAGTGAATTGAGACGTAAAACATGAGCATTTATTTCAGGAGGGTGGGAGAACTGTGAAAAGAGAAATGCCTGAAAAGAATGACTCTCCTCATCATAATTTGATCACATTTCAATCTCTCTGAGTGGGTTCTTCTGGAGAATTTCTACCCCCCCACCCACCCAAACTGCTTGTCAATGACTCCACAAGAATCACATTGTGTTCAGCAGACTCAATGACCCCAAGGCAGCTTTGCAGCATGAGAGAGTGTGCTAAAGCCTATAGAAAGCAACAGGAATGCAGAGGTAGAGCTGTTGCTGCAACCTCAGCTCACCCCTATTACTAGGGTACTGCAGGAGCTCTGAACACTTTGCATATTACGTGATGCAATACCCTGGCAGAACAGGGTGAAATGAGGACAAAAGCAGCATCCTTTGCAGCCTCAGTAATGTGCTTCATAGGGTTTGATCAATGCTGGAACCTGCAAGGAATTCTGGATGTTGCTATACATCTTTCCCTCCCCTCCATCTCCCCTGAGAATAGGAAAAAAAATGAAAGAAAAGAAAAAAAAAAAGAGGGAGTCAAGACCCAAAATAAATCTATACTATATAAAGAAAATAAAGACATGTAGACACGTGAAACTTTTCCAAATTCCAAAACACAATTATGACGGTACGCAAACAACCGAGCAGTTTTCGCCTCGCCTATAAAAACGAGCAGCTGCATTGCCGTCCCGCTGCCCCGGCGGCACCGGTGGAACACTCCTGCCACCTCGTGGTCCCAGCTCGGGACAGAAAGATGCCAAAAGCACAACAGCCTGCTCAACTGTCTCCCTGAAGTTAGCTGCAACTGGAAGCAGGGGAAGCAGGCGAAGATCCTGAACAAAATCACTTGAACGAAACTAAACCCCACCTGATCTTAGAGGTCGTTCTAACCTTAATTATTCTATGTTTCTATTCAAAAGGTTCTTATGCCTTGGAAAAGCTATTTCCTCTTCTCGGTAAGATGTGATGTAACAGGCAGGAGAAGAGAGAGAGACAGAGCACAGAGGTGTTTCGTGTCCTGTGCTGACCCACCCGGGCAGGCACACAGCCTCCTTTAACACCGTTTCTAGGAACAGAGAGTGCTAGTTACACAGACACAAAGGCTACTTAAAAACCTCTTCACGTAACTGAAGGCACAAGAGGATTTGGGCTTCAACTCCACTGCATCTGCAGCAGGTGAAGATAAAGTCTGGATGCAATTGCAAGGCAAAGGAAAACGTACCCCTTTGCCGGAGAAGCTCACTTGAATAGGACCAAGAGAAAATATGCTGCAGCAGGGCATGGTAACTTGGGTCATGGGACTCCAGAGTATCTATCAACCTCCCACCCACTTAGCCCCCGTTGCTCAGAATTTACTTGTATATCATCTCTTGTCCAGGTACCAAGGACCATAGGGTGCCAGTGCACTAGAAGTCTCCTATGGCAGCAGGACCAGACTAAGCACTCCTATCCTCCATCCACCTCTTCCCACTTCTGAGCACGAGCACCTGCCTGGAATCCCAGGGAACCAGACTGGCAAACTGTGCCACCCAAAAGCTCTTTCCCAGCATATCAGCTTCCTCACCCAAGCATGCAGTTAAAGGCATACAAGCACTGAGTAGTGGCTGGCAGTATGGAGAAGTTCTGACCTCCCAGGAGGGGCAGTCCTGGACCGTCCTGTCAGCAGCCCTACCCACACAGGCTGCCCCTTTGTCCTGTACCAGCTCTGCAGCCACTCAAGGCACTGACCACCACCAAAGCTGAAAGCTACTCATAGAAGTTTTATATGGTTGTGTACCATATAAAAATCCCTTTTACTGGGAGGTTGACAAGTCTGAGAAGAGATGAGCCCTCCTAGTTTCAGCAAGGAATGAGACCGGCTCAAGCCAAAAGTGCGACTCATTCCTTGCCCCAGCACAGCACAGTGGAAGGGGTGAGCAGGCAGGTAGGAACAGGTCTACATAAAGTTGCACTGGTGAGGAAAAATCTGTTCACAGAACCACACCTGGAGCATGGAAACTGCAGCCTGAGAGAGAATAAATCAAGGAATAAAATGGAGTGCCCCACTGCTGGGACATTTATCCCTTTAAAAACCCTAATACCTACCGAGAGTTTCCTTTGTCACACAAAGGCAATCAGTCCCCAAGCAGTGCACACTAATAAACTAAAAAGAAACACTATATTTGCTACCTCCTTTTTTATTAATTTTAATACTGCTCTTTGCATGTCCTGCACCTAAGGACGAGTTCAGAGTCAGAACCCCAGTGATGGTTAAAAGACACCACTCACTTGCCTCTAGATTTTGCTACACCAGCTAGAAAGCTGTACTACAGACACTGTGTACTGTGTAATTAGCATAATTTTTGTGGCTTGCCAAAACTATATTAAACTCTTTACCATGAAAGGCCTTTTGTTAGTACACATGTAACTTTTAAAGCCTTTACCAACGGATGTTCTTTCCTGAAGTTGCACCCTCTGCTGACACCATCACACCATGCAAAGTCTCAACAGACAGCATGCACACAAGCCAGTGTGTTAATGAGGACTGCCATAAGGAAAGCCAGATGGGTGATGCTCTCTGCTGCTGCTGTACTCCTTCAGAAAGACCATGTGGATGCCCATGGTAAGGACATGCACAGAGAATCCTCTGGGAAGAAACACTGCTTCTTATACATCCATCACATTCAACCTACAGTCAAAAATTTGCTCCGCCATAGAAAATTAGTTAACCATAGCATCGTTTGCCATAGCAAACTGAACACCACTTTACTGAGGGATGGCATCGGTTTAAATATTTACAGAGCCTTGGGTACCACGAGCCCAGATGCTGCCATTTGTGCTATAGAAAAGGATGAGAGAGATCTGACAGAGTAGTAACAAAGGGGAAATATTGTCTTGGGACCTAGCACAGAACAGGAAGAGCCAAATGAGATAACCATGGGACGTAAAATGCGACTATACAAAATCCGAGCATGGCTATCATTTAGCACTGCAAACCTGATCCTAAATCAGACACAGACACTGGACTGTATTAAATGTAATTATCAGAGCAACTGATACTGGGTTTAAAGCCCATGTGAGAAAAGAAACCCAGCACACATTAGCTTCTGGCAGGGAGAAAACATTCATTCCCATGTATGACCTTCCAAGACAGGAAGACAAGTTACAGACAGGATAAATGCATACAGAAAACACCAAAACAAGAAAGTGAGTTTATGGCAGAATAGCTCTTTGCATTATTCAGTACAGTGCTCTCAATTCAGTCCGAGAAGCCCTAAAGCCAGATTTATTCTGCTGTCAAACTTTGGCTTGAGTTCACTCTACTGGGAGGTCACAGCCTAGGATTATACACTTCAACTACAGGCAACACACTCAAGCAACTCAAGTAGCAACTTCAGCATTATCAATACAGCTGTGGCAAGAGGTAGATTATTTTAAAAAAAATATGATCATATTGTGCAGTGCAGGGGATTCTAACCTGGGTTAGAAGAAACTCCTTTGCACAGATTTTTGTATAGAAATTATCATGCTCACTCCTTGAGAATGCCTGATCCAGTGAATGCTTGCTAAAAGCCATATTTGCTAATTTGAAAAACAAACAAAAAACCCAACAAACACCACTACCACCACCACATCAATTTGACACACACTAATGACAGAATCAGTATAGGAGACCCCAGAGTCAGGTTACTAGCAATCCCATACAAGGCTCCAGTACCCTGCCTAGGAACATTCTCAGCTCTTCATCCACGCCAAGCTTCATACATTGAAATTCTTGGTCTGCAAAACAGTCAGCAGGAATATTATAAAGCTTCACTGAGTAATCTGCTGCCAACCAGCTTCAGAAGCCACCAAGGAATATCCAGACTGAAAACACTCTAAAGAGGGTAAAACCTTCCACAAGGTCCATTTTCATGACCTGAAAGAGATTTTTGAAAGCTCCTAAAAACCAGAACTATTATATTCTCTGCTGTTGTAGGAACGCAGACTAATGAAAGCCCTGCATCAGAGCCAGGCTTCCTAAACAGCATGTGTAACTCCACCTCCCCACAACACAGGGTCTTTGTGCAGCATGAGGGAACATGCACAAGGGGTATGCAGGAGCAGAATAGCCATCAGGTTAAATTACAGCTCATTATTATTGTTACTGATAATAAGGCCTGTGACAAGAAAGAAGAAGCCATGCTGACTCCCTTTATATTGGACACAAAAGCAAAAGAAATGATCAATTTGTCCCCTGGCTACCTCCTTGAGGGATGCCACTTGGGCAGAAAGGAAGCATCAGGCAAGCCAGCAGTCAGCAAGAGGAAGGAGACAAGTCTGAGTCACACAGTTGCTGCCCTCAGCAGATGTGGATCACCCCAGTACAGACAGGTCAGCCTTTGGGAGACACGAGCATTCAGTGCATCCATTCTTGCACTTATCTGCTTCCTACAGGCTTAGAAGCAGAAGAGGTGCAAAGCTGTGTCTGATCTCTCTAAGAAGTCCATGCAGAAAGACAGCAAGGTTCCACAGCCAGATCTTGAATGACATCATCCTTACAGTAGCCTCTAAACCAAAGCAGTAGTGTTATGTTGTCAGATATTAAGGTATTAAAATACTGCCAAATTAAATCGATTTAGAAAAAAATCAAGTTGCAGATTCAAACAGCACATGCTGAAACTTGGATTATATGCAGGCTCTCAGCCCTCAAGGCCTAAGACACTCTGGAAAAGCCTATGATAAATCAATGTTACTGAACAGACCCTGGAATATCAGTGGCGGGTTACCATGGTTTTAGTCAGGAGTTAGACACCCAGTCCTTACTGACACGTTATTATGCATATATATATATATTACCACTAATGCTTGCAGTGCTACAAAATTCACTACAACGCTACCACAATTTGAACCTGCACAAGAAGCACACGAACAGGGAAGTAACTTAAGGTAGAGTGCAAAAGTAAGAGTACAGGAAAATTAAGTAGTAGGAGTGGTTCCTAATTAGAGCAAATAATGCCACAGCAAACACATAACGATGAGGGCAGCTCTGGCACATGTCCTGGAGAAAGCCAAGCTGCTTTGCCTCCTGCACTAGCAGGTCTGTAAAGGTCACACTTGGCAACACATGAACTCATCATAGCAAGCTGTTAGGGAGGGCTATGACCTCGTCAAGCATTCCTCCATGAAGACATCTCCCACAAGAGCTCCTCCCTGCCTGTGCACAGCTTCCATCACATACCTATAAACACGTACCTGCTGACTAACTTTGCTCTAAGGAAAAATTTTAAAAATAAAACCATAGAAAGTTACCCTCAGTTCCCTGACCTTTCCTATTTTTTGCTCACAGCTACCAGAAGAGACCAGAAAAAACAAGCCAGTCCTCTGAAATGCCCCAAGCCTGCCATTCCCAGCAGGACTGGGGCACACTCAGCCCGTCCCAGGGCTGGGCCAAGCTGCGTGAAGCAGCTGCAGCTCCTCCTTCTCGTCACACTGGTCCAACAACTCACACAGCGCCGATCAGGCTGGCTAAGGCTGCTCCCAAACGAACTTCAGATCAAGGCTCACTGCCAGGTAACTCTTAACACAGCCATCATCACTCCATTACATCCACGTCATCCTGTCTCTAAAGTTCCCTCAGGAAAAAAGCTTCCTGCCGGCTCGATCCCACAGCAGCGCAGGCGGCATTTCAAAGTGGGTCAGCTCGACACGTTCGGAGAAGGCCTGGATCACACTGCAGGGAAAAGGAGCAACTAACAGGTGGCAGGAGAGAACAAGGCACATGAAGAAACTGGTGACTACCTCCCCCCTCCCAGCACAGCAGCAACAATTCCTCCAGGAAAACACAGCTACCTTAGATAAGACATGCTTTTCCTGGATAGTGTCCAAAACATTCTCTTCTTCGGGCTTTTTTTTTTTTTTTTTTTTTTTTTTTTTTGGCTTTGGGGAAAAAAAAAAAAAA